>JACJUM010002809.1:5037268-5146825 GCA_020976665.1 Heortia vitessoides
GCGGCTCCCGCGCGAGTTTATCGAAATCGGGCCCGCAAATGTGAGTGTATGGTTTTCAGTCGTCGATAGAAGGCTTATAGTCTAACTTCAAAAACTATTACAATGAATTGTTAATTTTTTTGTATGATAATAATCCGAACACTGCTTCGAACAGATTTGTCCGAGTGGTCCAAATTCAAGTCATCACAGTATATTTGAATATTAATTGTTTATTGCGACGAATATAGATGCCAAAACTGCGTTTTAATTCTGAGCTCTTAACGCAATGTATAAGTTTCACTATGATATTTAAAAATATTTCTAATAGGTCGATCTGTGTATGCATTATATGAACTTTGTAGCAAAATTAAATGTATACTAATCAATTATCACTTCATTTGGAAAGCGCGTAACATGAAGTGCAACAAATGAGTGTATACATAACATACAAAATAATTTATTTTGTGTATTACTTTATCGATATGTACATAATAGTGGTTTTATATTATGGAATTATATTGTGACAAGTGTATTTTATCAGAATGTAAAATGAGTTATCATAAGATACCTGCGGCACCAAGTTAGACCGTGAGCCGTCCGACCGGCCCCTCATATGTCATACTTCTTGTTCCTCGCGTTCAAGTCGAGTCCTAATACAGTCGGTTGCGAGCGTTTCCTACTTCATGTCAACATAAATAACTACGAACTGACCGAAAAATATTTAAATATAGTAATAATCTTTTGAGATCCAAAATAAAAAGCGAAATATTCGTCAAATTATAAATATAGTTGTAAGTCGAATAAATAGCCTTCCGTTCGAAGCGTTGTAGTTATCGTCCGACCGCGTCGCCGGTACTTCACTTCCTGTGGTCGGCGGCGTCCTGTGCGGTGAAACATTTTTGGAAATCCCCAACTTCCCTTCTACGGCCTCGATACACGTCTGTAACGCGGAAAACAAACAACGAACTCTAGGGAGTCGTTCAGCGGCTATGTAATTATTTATACAAACTTTCGGTCCACCATAGCTTTAGTATATGAATGTACGAGATTGAATGCGATCGCCGAAACCGGAGATCGGTAGGTGCAGGCTTGCGAGATGTTATGCGCTCCGGACGCGTCCGTCCCGGCGGCGCGGCCGGAGTCTGGCGCGCCCGTTCTGTCGCCGCCCCGCGCGCTCGTGGAGCCTTAGCAGGGAGCTCTTATTTTATTGAGTAACATTAAATGAAATATTCGGATGCGTACCCGATGCAGTTCCGATTTGACTGAAAGTCACAATCAATCAAAGATCACACCGCGCAACGTCAAAATGGTCGCGCTCGAGGCGCCGTAATTTAGGAACACTAACATGCGACGGTCAGACATCCAATTAGAGTAAGAGACATCGAGAAAAAATTTATGTAATTATTTTAAGTTCTTAGTTTGAAGTAAAAGAGGATTCAATTTCAATAATATTCCTAAATAAAATTAAAAATAGCTTTTCAAAGTTATAACGAATTAATTATTTTATTGTCTCTTTTATCTTCTTGTAAACTAGAACATTGTCCCTGACGACAATTGAATTTATGACCGTCGATGTGAAGTCAGGTGCTTCTGATAACAGGTTAAAATTTCGTTATGCTTCGTCAAGCTACTAATCTAGGACAATGACAATGTCTATAGTGGGCATTAAATGTAGTTCTTTACGTCCGATAGAATAATGACAAGTCGTAAAACTATTTTTAATGCCTGTAAAGCATTATGTAAGTGTTAATGAGGTCGCGAGCGGGTACCGCGGCGAGTGCGGGCGGCCCGCGGCGGGTCGCGGGGGTCGCGGGGGTCGTGCGGGTCACGGGGTCGCGGGCTGCCGCCTCGCGGCGCTGCTCGCTCGCGCTGCTCTACGAATATTTTGTAAGATCTATTACAAATTGTACATTTTCAAGTGGATGTAAGATAATTTGTTAATATTTTTATTATAATAATAGAATGATATTTGAATACAAAGCCATAACATCTGTATCATGTTGATTATTATGAAAATAAAATATAATGTCGCGATATCTGTTTTTGATTTATTATGGGTTTTAAGAGAAAAAATTCGCGAAAAAAACACATGTTTTTTATGATTTCTGTGTTTTCTTTATTATTTCTAAAACACACTTATTTACTACTAGAAATCAGTGTGTAATATATGCTTTAATTAATCACCTGGCAAAGTCAGAAGTGATTTCAATTAAAAAAAATCTAACTAAAGAAGTTGTTTTATTCACTATCTATTCTTTTGTTTGTTAAATTGCAGTTTGTAATGTAAAAAATATAGAACGAATCTCCTCAAGATTTATGTTTTCTTTTATTTTTTTTATATGTAGCGCAAAATTAAACAAAAAACGTATGTTGTTTTTTTAGGTTGTAACATTACTTAGCGGAAGTGCGATACTTTTTTATCATTATGATTAATGCAAATAAATAAAATTGGGAGTGTCTGATAGTAATATAGTAACTGTTTTTACTTAATGCATATGGATGAATGTTATCGTACCTAGCCGTGTGGTACCGGCGGTGTAGAATAGTACCTCGCTCTGTACCAGGCTTCATAGGAGGCGATTAAGTTACCGAAATCGGCAGATGGCGGTATACCAATCCGAAACAGGGGGATTCAAATGCAAAAGGCGAGGACGGGCAGCAACATTCTCGTCGTTAACAGTTTGGCAAAATACCCAAGAGCCGAATTAATCCTACACTACTTCCAGGATATCCCGGACATCTTAAAATATGACCAGGTAATGACGAAATCACTTCTGAAGGCGGGTGGAACACCGATATTTATATTGTTCTTTAAGAAAGATGACAACACTTTGTTAAAGAATTACCGCCCCGTCTCGCTCCTAAGCCATGTTAGTAAGCTGTTTTCTAGGGTCATTACGAACCGTCTCGAATGCATTTTTGATGACTCCCAACCTTCTGAATAAGCTGGTTTCCAAAAAAGTCTACAGGACCATAGACCACATATTTACGCTGCGGCAAGTTATACAGAAGGCGGTATAACAGGCCATTATGCTTTGTGGACTATGAGAACATCTAAGCCTTTGATGATTCGGTTGGGACTTGAGCTGTGCTTGAATCTCTTCAGCGGTGCATCGAAGTGTTTGTATGACAACGCCACTATTTCAGCCCGAGTACAGGAGCAGAGTTCGAAGGCTATTATTCCTCTTAAAAGGGGTGTTCGACGGGGAGTGTACGACGTCGTATCTCCGAAACTGTTTAATGCCACTTTGGAAAACGCCTTCAAGCTCCTGGAATGGCAAGGATTTGGCATCAACATTGACGGGGAATACATCACCCACCTTCGATTTGCCGACGATATTGTGGTCATGGTAGATTCAATGGAAGATGCACGATGCTTAAAGACCTCTATCGATTTTCAACAGGGTCTCACTATGGACATGGAGAAGACTAAAGTAATGTGTAATGCCCATGTTGAACCCACCCCAGTTTATGAATATGGAGGAATATAGCGATTCGTATCAGAACGACACAGGCCGCATACAGCCCTATGTCCAGCAGTGGACGTCTTGCGGCTGATATGATGATGATGATAAAAACCTCTGTTTACTTAGTCGTTTCGCCGATGATCATTTGAGAATGTATCCGTCTTATTAATTAATAATTCTACAAACACTCGTGTTCCCTGTGGTAATTTTGAATGGTATTCGTTTTGCTCGTTGATATCGCTATCGATAATTTGCACGCAACGATTTCGCCGTACGTATATTCATATCTATATAGGGTAGGCCTTGCTTGAATTTTCAAGATAAGTAAAAAAATCCCAAAGAAGTAATTATATTCCAAATAGAAACTGTTTATTGTCTTATGATCTTGATGAACTGTTTTTTTCAATGTGTTCGTCAATTACACCAAATTTGTAAGGTGATTAACAATTGAAAAGAGAAAAAACAAAAGGTAATTGGTTTTATATGAAATAGGTAATTTACTTCTACGGGTTTGTTTAGCCAGATATACAGAGACTTCGTTACTTACAGCTTCTTTAACAACAGAACACGACATTTAAATATTTGAAAATGGGCAGTATTTTTCTGCGTTTAATTTTCTTAGAAATTTTATATAAGACGTAGTGACCTGTTAACACTTTCTGTGCCCTCTATGAATACATTAAGCAGGTTAATTATTATAATTCAATAGACATTAACGATTCATAATATTAGCAAACATATATGGTAAACTGCAGATAACATCTTTTCAAAGTATTTTACGTCATTGCGCAATCAATAAATTGATTAAGTTACTAATCAACAGTCGCAGTTATGATTTAGGCTTTTCAAAATTTGAAGGTTTAAAAGTTTGGCTTTTTTGTAAGCGTAATTAAGATGAAAAAGTACATGTTAACACTAAGAATTAACTATTATGTATTTTATTATTATATTAATGCATATTATTGCTGTGTGGTACCGGCACAGTAGAACAGTACCATTCTGTTCCCGATGTAGTAAGAGAGAGAAAGTAACTTAGGCACCAGAACCGACGGAAGGCGGTATATCCACCCGAGACAGTATAGCTCAAATGCACAGGGTGGGGATGAGCAGCAGCATCCCCGCGAAAGCTGCGCTCTGCGATCTGCGAACACACTTGCCCAACGCGGCATTGTGGGCATAATTTCTCCTTTCTAGGGGCTTATGTCCAGCATGATGAATACATATCAATGTACAATTATTAAAAAATAAACGAGCACAAGCCTGTTTGACTTTTTTAGTTTAACTTAAGTGAATAACTCAAAATGAATGAGCTATTTGCAAGTTGGTAGCATATTTTAAGACTAAATAAGTCTTCTCTGCCTAGGGTGGAAAAAATCGGTTAACAATCCCCAAAATTACGAACGCATTACTATAGTAGGGGAGATAGCGTTACGTTATCATTTCAAGTAATTTTGTAACATTAAATCATAACAGCTAATTACTTTTTAATACAAACACATACTTAGATCTCAAATGCCACCGGTGGAGCTAAACATTTTATTTAAGTCGCGTGTGAAATTCGCGTAAAAGAATCCGAGTTCCAAAAGAATCAATTTAAATACTATAGTATTTATAAATATACATCGAATAAAACAAATACTAAAGTTTGTACAATGACTTTAAGATCATTGTTGACTAAATGATACCAAAATATTAAATAAAAGAAAAAGGATTTTAATAATAATAGGCAAAAATAAAATGCGTTATTTTTACGATATAAAAACAACCTTTTTTGTATTTAAATACACTCCCAGTCTATCATGTAGGTACCTATATACTTAATTACAATTTCTGTTCTAACTCGACACACTCTGTGACTAACAAACAATATTGAAATAAATATAAATGTATTAATTCTTTAAACAAAACTTTAATTAACATATTTGTAGATGTTTTTAATATAACAATATTAAATTTAATATTTAGTATTATTACTTTTGAAGTCAGTGTACTTTATTTTATTTCTTTATGAAGCATTTTCTTGCATGTGTGTAATAAAAAGTCGGTGTTTCACTATCCTATTGAAACTTTATAGAAAGGTATGTGACATAAAAGGTGACTAAGGAATCTAAACCGACAGATGGCGGTATATCCATCCGAAACAGTGCACCTCAGGTGAACGGAGCGGAGTTGGGCAGCAGATTTCCCGGTTTGAAAGGCTCGCCCTGCGATTGCTAACACGCATGATGGCAAAATTCACCCTTCCTTGAGGAGGCTTATGTCCAACAGTGGACTTCCAATGGCTGGATTAATGAAGTATCTTCGCTAAGATCTTTGAAATGACGCAACGAAAATTGATGAGTTTTCATTGTCAGTCGATATTATTTTCTTAGTTGATTATGCATGCATGTTATTTTTTCAGGTAACATTGAAAAGAAAATGTTTTGAAATAAGAATGAACGCTTTATATCTTCAATGAACCTTTAAAGAATGTATGTCAATTTAAAAGGCATCTTTTACCTTGTGCTTATGTATGTTTGATAGTACTCTACAATATAATTATTAGTTCTACAATTACACCATATTATGTAGTAGGGACCTACTCGTACTTATATTGCGGACATTCGTAGTTTGTTACCTAATCACCCATAAAAGAAATCATGTAATTTGTAAACTTGAATGTTTATTAAAATGCAATATTATGGTTGTAAATCGATGACGTGACATTTATTTAAACTCTACTTCGAAAGAATGGGTGGTGGCTAAGTTTAGTTAGGTATGTTTTTTTATATTTGACTTTTTGCTTGGTGGCAATGGTTTTTGATATTAGAATACCCGTTTCATCGAATTTATTTAATCAACCGCTTTGTTTAGTAGAAAAACCAAAAGGCAGTATACAAAAATATGTATCATCTAAAATTATCATCATCATGATTGCAGCCGTAAAACGTCCACTGCTGAACATGGATTGCCTTTCCATGGAAGTTTTATTATGAGTAATGAAGTTGAGTTGATGAGCGTAAATGTAAGAAAATATTAAGGAGGAATTATTATAATTGTTTAATTTATAGTAATAAATTTTTTAAACTTGCAATTAACACGAAACACTAATTCTACGCACTCGAATTCGCGGATAAAAGTTAGTATAATATGTAACATGTAAAATTATAGAAGTTTAAAAAATGAAAAGTGTTTTGCTGCAGATACTCCCATAACGATGATTTGCGTTGCACTCGAAATTCACACGGTACTAGTAAAACGATATAAAACTTCATGGCGTCGAATTTTTGGGCATTCACTTCACAGTCGAACTGTGAAGTGTTAAGTTTTAATATTTTAAACATTATATTTAAAATATTATAAAAAGTCTATTTGAAATAATAATAAGTGGAGTGAAGTAATAAAGATGACTGATGTATACCAGAAATTGGAACTCCTTTTCGATAGGCCTAACGAGCCGATTGTTACGCCAAAAGGGGACCAAGGGATTGTGTTCAATCTCGGAGATGACTTGGTAAGTTATGTACTGGGTAAGATATATATATTCCGTATAATGCTATTATGTTATTAATAAAATATGAATACTTTACTAATACTTTTTTACGTACTGTATGAGACACAAGGGCGGGGATGCGCTACAGCATCCCCAGCACAACGTTACGCCCTGTTATTGCCACTTCACTTTCCCGGCGCGGCTCTGTCTTATAGTAATTATAATAAATTCCCACAACATCACATACATTGACCTGACTTCGTAGTAAGTCGCTTAAAGCACTTGTGTTACGGACGCCAGACAACAAAGGAATCACAAATATACTACTTAAATCATACATCATTAATTTCCTCGAATATGGTTGAGTGGTTTGATGATTGGCGGACGCGACAACATGTGAGTGTCCGCTCTAGGTACGAATATGCTCCTGGAGGTTCCGTCAACGCAAAGAACATGGCACGGGATTTACATAACTATCAGTTTTTATATTAGACATTGGACGTCCGCCGCTGTACAAAGAGCTTGCTCCTCAGGAAATTTCTATTTGAGGATCGGTTTTAGGGTAAATGATTTTGTAATTCTGTGAAATATTTGCCACGCTGGAAAAGAGTAGTGACATTTGCAAAGCGTAGCGTTGTCGTTAATTTACTTACTTATACCACCATCTGTCGGTGTCACATTACTGTGAGGTACCGACTCGATAGAATACTACCTCTCTGTGTACTAGGTGTTGTAAGAGGTAACAGAGGCGAGTGGCCACTTCCTAACAATAATATTTTATTTTTTAGCCTGATGATTTGCTCAACAACCGTTTCGGCGATGATCCGAGCATCAGCAATGAAAACAGGGTCACGCTGACACCTCTAAGTGTGAAGCCAAACTTCCCCCTCGCTTCGCAGCTTCCCGTCGACGCAGACTTCTCTCTGTTTATCCCCAAGCACCAGGAGATGGCTGATGAGGTCATCAATGTCCTCATGTGTAAGTTTTCAAATTGTTACATTCGATGTGCTATCGATAAATAAACTCCTAAGAATGTTTTCGTCACTCGCGCTCGCGCATTGATTTTAAGGAAAACATCTCCATCCATCTTACATATCGTCGATGGTTTTTCAATATCACGTGTGTAGCAATGGTTAATAAGGTCTAAATTTCACGATTTTCAAAAGAAATGACCTTTATTGACAACTGGTATTTACAATTTTGAACTAGGTATCTCAGACGAAATGTCGATTTACCAATTATGCCGCCGCAAAGCAGTGCTCTAATGTTTTAGCCATGACAGTAGTCAATAAGTACCCAAATAAATTATATCTGTTTACAAAGTTTTATGAGGCGCTAGTGACATCCGATGTTGCCGGCGCCCGATGGTGCATTAGGTAGTGTTCCTATCTACCACCCAGGACAAAATTTATATGGTGAATGTTTGTTTTTGGGTATGGGTGTTAAATGTGCATTCAAATTATATTTGTGATTCCTCTACACAACAACACAAGTGCTTGAAGCGACTAATCTCGGAGTCAGGTCCATGTAAGAGAGGTTGTGTGTATGTATTATTTATTTATTACAGTATAATGTTCTCATGTAGCGGCAGAAATGGACTCCTATGTTAGACTGCCAATCTAGTACGAACAAAATAATATTTGTAACGAGGAAATCTGTCTCATTTCTTACTTACCGTTGACAGCGGTTCCCACAAACGAACTAGAAGATTTCTTGTCGACGTGCGTGTTGTCCCGTGCCAACTTGAACCCACAGTTATTCCACTACGCCTTCTCCGTCGCCTTAGTACACAGGTTAGTTACAATTTCAATTTTTTCTAGTTTACATTCAGTTTTAAATATCAGTAGCTTTACTGCCATGATGTGATAATGTGGTTAGTTTCAGTGTTCTGAAATTGTCTCATTAATAGCTTGCCTGCGTAGCACATAATAATAATAATATTATATAAAATTCTAGTGTCATGGTGTACGTTATCCACTTTAGTCATGGAGTTGATCCTCTAAAACGGCTCGAACGCTTTTCGTGAATCTTAGCAAACATATCGGCAAGGGTGGAGAATCGGACAAAATCGATTTTTCATCCCCCTAAATGTTAAGGGTGGTCCACTCCTTTTTTGTTATTTTTTTATAATTTAGCATACACAAATACATACAAGCCACAATTTTCACCCTTTTGTCACAAACCCCTATTGTTACATAGTCTTTTAGTAATTTTATATAATTTAATTAGCAGAACAACGTTTGCCGGGTCTGCTAGTAATATTATAAAAGGTTTAGCGTCATAATGCATTGAATAACAACTTGTTAATTTGCCAACTAGTTGTTAATAAGCTGCTGTGGGCTCTGAGTGATTGATAATAAATACTGATCAGCCGGTGATAGATATTAGAACATAATCCATTAAATTTTGTAAGAACGCTTCAATTGTTTGCTTATATAGATGATTAATGTTTCCTTTATTTAAGTATGTCAACGTGTCATTCAAGCAGTAGTGTGTCTAATAGTTATTTCAATTAAATGTATTTTTAGTTAATTGTATGTAAATGTATTTGTAGTTAAATGTCCTTATGCACATTTTCTCAACATTATCTATATAACTCTCAGGGGTAATGTAGATAAAAAGTGGTGCAACAACGGAAGGGCTAAGCCAAGCAATACGGCCGTGTAATACTATCTCTCTCAGAAATCGTGTTGTGCAAATTTCTTTCTGTGATCGTGTTTTGCCTCGGTTTTTCATTATTTAGGATAGATTATGTAGAATACATCATTAATTCACTGTGTTCTTATACAATACTTAAAAGTATAACTAAGATCAATCTTTGCTCGACTGAAAGAAATTACTAGAAAAACCTTATAAAATAGTTAGTTAACCTACTTTACATTTTGGGGCTATAAAAGGATAAAACGAGAACAATCTCCGAATCGATCGCCATAATAATTGATCTAAGTATTTACATAAAGACATCTTCGTACCTTATTCTCGTTGCATGAATCCGATTCGCATTTAAACGGCTTTTTTATACAAAAACATCAAAAAACATCATTTAAAATTCTATATGAAATGTTGAGTAAATTCTGTTATTCAAAAGCAACGAAGAATAGTTTCTGCCATGGGTGTTATTGACTTAATAAAACATAATTAATGACCACCCATTTTTACTTTATTGCCAGGGAAGATACAAAGCTTATAAAATTACCAAACTACGCCGAATCATTTCCTTCGAAGTTTGTGAATAGCGGCGTCTTCCTGGAAGCTCGCCAAAATGCTGCCGTTGTGCCAAAAGACTTGAAAGTAAGTCAAAAGTCTTTTTAAATTTCATCATCATCATTACAGTTGTGTGAAATTCACTGAATTGGAACCCCCAAATAAAAGGGGATTGCCCATATTAACCTGCGCTGAGCACGCGTGCTGGCCATCGCAGAGTGTAGCCTCGCGACTGGAATGCTGTTCTCCATCCCTGTCCTGTTGCATTCGAGCTATGTTGTATCGGACTCAGTCTCCGCTTATTACAACTATTACAACGAGGGGTACAATTTCAATCTAGGTTCACGATGGTAAAAACAAGAATGCATATAGGTCAGTATTTCTAGGTGGCTGCTGGAGCTAACGTATCCAGAACTATGCATAGCCTCTTTGTTCTTACGTACGCTTTCGGCACCAGACTCGACTGATTTGTAGCGGGTGAAACTGTCCTCTTTCCAGAATGTACTAGATATATTTACAATAATAACAATAAAATCACACCGCATCCATTAGGCTCATCAAAATAGTGTACGTGATAGTTATCTTAAATTTTTCCTAATTTTCCCAGCGACCAATCATCACGATCCCCCGCAATTATACGGCCACTGATCTGGAGGTGGAGCACCGGTTGGCCTACTTTAGGGAAGACCTTGGCATTAACCTGCACCACTGGCATTGGCACCTGGTGTACCCGTTCCGCGCTACTCACCAAGCTAACATCGTCAACAAGGACCGCCGCGGGGAGCTCTTCTATTTTATGCACCAGCAGATCATTGCCAGGTCGGGACAGTCGTCTAATGTTAACTGTTTTACAACGTTTCTCGTGTTGAAGAGGTCAAGATTTGGAAGCAACTATCGACTCGTATATTAATGATAGTTCTGCAACATAAGATAATAGAAAAACCCTATTACATATTTATTTTTATATTAAATATTTACAGTAACAACAATAATAATAATTTACACAATTTGTTATACTTAACAGATAACAGAAGAATTACAAATTTTATACTAAAATACGGAACAAATACAATTATCATCATATAAATGTTTGTTTTGGGTGGCCACAACCCTTGGCGCACATGATAGAAACAATACTTCAGTAGTGTATCGTTATATATACAAGGAGCAGCTGACTGACTAACTGACTGACTGACATATCAACGCAGGGCCTGGACTATAATTGAAATTTTGCAAAGAGATTCCTTTTATAACGTAGGGGAGCAATAAATTCTCCCTCCAGAGGGGTAAAACGTGGATGCAAAGGTAATATGTAAACTGATGTTTTTGAAAGACGTGTAAAATATTTTTTTATAAATTAACCCTTTAGAGGGGTAAAGGGGGGTGCAAAGTTAGTATGAATGTTCTACAAAATAACGCTGAAACCGTAAGCGCTGTAAGTTTTATATACATAGTAATGGAATTCTATTAAAAATAGATTCTAGTAAAAATGTTGGGGCTGAATCAAAAGTTCACACTGTCTTCACTAAAAAGACTTTGTATAAAGACATGTAAAAGCTCGTGTACAAAGTAATTCATGGCTGACCGCTTTGTAATTAGTCCGCAACATTGTATTATTACTATACTACTTGTTATATTACTAGCTGTGCCCGCGACTTCGTTCGCGTAGTTATCGGAAACTCTATCGAGATTATGTTTTGATTGCTCACGTTGGTTTATGTTATGGTATAATCGTGAAAAAGATTCTTTTAAAATAATATGTAAAAAATAATGCTTTTAAAATAATAGGTCAAAGTACTTTGGCATAAATTATATTTTTACTTTTGTTTAAAATAAAGCACGCTGTATTCAATCGATCCGTAGGGAGCCGACCACGCGGTTGAGCCGCGCGGCATGGTACCTCGCAAAGATACACTCGCGAGTGGTAGTGGCAAGCACGGCGGTGGGACATATACTGTCGCGGACTTTTTTTTATTATTAAAAAGGAATAATTCTTTAATACATAGTTTTTGAATAACATAAACCGTTTATGCAGCGCATGCGACGAAAGACCTAAAATGTGAATAATTATCCAACAAAAAATGAATTAGATTATAGACCAGCAGATTCTGAGATTAGCGCGTTTAAACAAACAAACAAACTCTTCCACTTTATAATATTAGTATAGATTATTCGAATTTAGATCGATGATAAATTTTGTTATTTTATAAGTAGCCAAAATGATATATTTATAAGATTTCGTGTACTCTCATGGTAAAGACGATACGTGTGCGCTGTTATCTAACTTTACAGTAATTTACAGATATAACTGCGAGAGACTCAATAACCAATTAGAGCGTGTGAAGAAGTTCAGCAACTGGCGCGAGCCAATTCCCGAGGCTTATTACCCCAAGCTGGACAACCTCACCTCCTCTAGGTCGTACCCACCGCGGCAGTCTAACATGCGCTGGCAAGATCTGGACCGGCCCGTGGACTCGATACACGTGTCCATCGCTGACATGGAACGTTGGAGGAAGAACGTCCTGGAAGCTATCGATACTGGAGTTGTTATTTTAGTGAGTTGAACTATTTGCTGCTATGATAATGACAGACCAAACACATACACTACGTGTTTGGTGTATGTCATTATCATAGCAGCCGCACACCGTCCACTGTTGGACATAGGCATTCCCGAGGTAGAGGGAATTTTGCCCATAATTCCGCGCTGGACAGGCGTGGTGGCATGCGCAGGGTGTAGCCCTATAGCTGCTTTAGATACTATGTTTGGTATTATTCTACTTTGCAGGTACCCCACGGTTTTGCTGTATGTGGATTATTTTTTTCTGTCGATTTCAAAAGCAGGAAAGGCAACATTGTGCTAAGCTATCATGCTTCTGTCAGTTGAGTTTGAAATAGCAAGATCATGTCTAACATCATATGAGTTGTAAATATATTAGAGCGTACGTTGCTTAACCTACCAAATATGCTGGTGTACCTACTGTTTTGGATCGAACTTACTCGGCGATTTACTCGAGACATTGCGGTATGGAACAAACCTTACCTTTGAATATAGGTTTTGTTCAGAACCAAAGTGAGAATAAAAACAAAATACAAACTAAATGTAAGTAAAACTTTATGATATACTAGCAGACCCGGCCACGCGTTGCTGTGGCTAAAGTTATTGTTATATTACATTGAAGTATACAATTTAAGAGGAACGGTTGGAAAACATCAGTCACGGGGACCACCATGCTTTTTACATAGATGGTATTTGTAAAAAAAATATGGAGGCTAATTCTAGTACTAACTCAATCCAGTCGAAAAGTGTCGACATCTGTTAGAATCTTTTTGTAGCTCATAGATAACACGTTTTTCCGTTTATCATAACAGTGCCATCTATTGACTAATTTTAGTGCTATCTCAATCCAGTCAAAAGTGTTGACATCTGTTAGAATCTTTTGGAGTTAACAGATAATTGTAACTCAATTAATTATAGACAAATAATCTGCAATTAAACAAAATTGCAACTATATATTGAGATATAAACTATCCTATCTCTCAAGTTGGAGCAAACTACATATGGTGTGAACATTTTATCCTAATCGGTTTAAAAGTTTAGGAGTCCATCGAGGACAAACATCGTGACAGGAGTGTTATATATATTAAGATAAGATAACTATAGGTGAGCCGACAGACGATATCTTGTCTTAACTATAGTATCATATCAGCCATTGTAAGTCCTCTGCTGGACATAGGCTCCATAATTGCCGCGCTGAGCAATAGTGTTGGCAAACGCAGAGCGCAGCTTTAGCGACGGGGATGCTGCTGCTCATGTCAACCCTATACATATGAGCTACACTGTCTCGGATATATATGTTTATCATGAAATAAGTATAGCGAGTATTTAACAATTTATGTTAAATTCTGTCTCTCAAGTTGGATCAAGCTGTACGCAGTAAGCGAAATATTAAAACCGACTTAGTACTTTCGATGTTCATTCCGAATAAACACCAAGACATAATAAAGATTTCATTTTGTTAGACTAAGTGAACAAACAAGCATACGGTGTGCGTAATTAACCGTTTTAAGAAATTATGTCACATTACCCAGTTATTTGGCAGCCTCTCTAACTCCTTAAACCTGAACCCAGCTGACGGCAGAAATAGGTGAGAGTGAGGTACTAATGCAGGTGACCTTTCTATGAGGTCTATATCTAAAGTGATGTATGTGTGATATATTACATTATTAAAAAAAACTGATTACAAATGAATATGTAAACAGTTGTCTCGCCTATGATAAAAGGTGTGATTATAATATTGACGCACGCAGCCGGACGGATCGAGGCGTTCGCTGGATATCAATACGTTGGGCAACATGGTGGAGGCGAGCCAGCTGTCACCCAACCCCGAGCGATACGGCAGCCTGCACAACAACGGACATAGCTTCACTGCCTACATACATGACCCTAACCATCGCTACCTGGTAAACCAACTAATCTTGTCACATATATTTTAAAATTTTATCTGAATAACAATATATAAAACAAAAAACAATAATATAGCGGCGGGGCTGATTGTTTGGACTTTTTTTATGTTATCAACTCAGCAAACAAGCATACGGTCCGCTTGATTGTAAACGTGACCACAGCCTACAGACGCTCGTGTCATCACAAGCATATCACAATGTGATGACGCGTGTCGCCAATCCCGTGAAAAAAAAGATACAATGTCACATTTACCCAGAACTTTCACAACCTTCAAACCATAACACAGCAATGCGAACACTGCTATTTGGCGGTAAATATAGGTAAAAGTGACGTACCAATGCAGATGACGTCTGTAAGAGGTCTACCTCATGTGATTAGTTTTTCCCAACCAGAGATCGTGGACACTGGTGCGTTTATGCCTTGTATTTTTACAGTGTAGACAGACCACACAATAAACAATCATTAACTCATATATGTGGTAATACATATTGAGTTAATTATAGTTTATTTCCAGATTCATCGAGTTTATTCTCACACTCCGATCGATTTACATATAAAGTATAAATAAAATAAAAAATGGCCCTTAATCAGAAAAAGGTTGGGAACCATCCGTTTAGACATAATATTGCACCTAGACAATCTCTTTTTTGTCGCCTGAAGTTCTACTGGTATTAAAATAAATATAAATGTTCTTAGGAATCGTTCAACGTGATGGCGGACGAGGCTATAACGATGCGCGACCCATTCTTTTACCGCTGGCACGGGTTTATCGACGACCTCTTCCAGAAGCACAAGGACTCTGCCTACGTGCGGTCGTACACAGCCTCCGAGGTAATTTATCTTACACATCATAAATAATTTTAAATGATTAAGCATTCGGATGGCGCCGCCGCAGCCGTTGAAACTTTGTGACTTTGTGAAAAATGGCAATGTTATGTCATATTACTCAGTAATTTCACAACCTCAACCATCGAACGTGTTGAGAGCACGTAACCATTTGCCGTGAGGTTACGTCAGTGTAGAATAGTACCTCCCTCTGTCCAGGTGTCGTAAAAGGCGACTAAGGTACCAGAACCGACAGATGGCGGTATATCCATCCGAGACACTATAGCTCAAATGCACAAGGTGGGGATGGGTAGCAGCATTCTCGTCGCGGAAGCTACACTCTGTGATTACCAACGCTTGCCCAAAATTCCCCCTTTCTTGGGGAAGCCTGTGTTCAGCAGTGGACTTCCAGTGGCTATAATGATGATGATGATAACCCTTCAAACCGGAGCACAACATGTGAATACTAGGAGTATTCTTAGTAACACTAGCTTCTAGACTTAGAAGTACACCGCGCTTGCCGGCGAGTGTGTAGCGCTACCTGGCCTCTACTATTTGGTTCGTTACTGATTTTGTGGACAAGTGTACACGGCTTTCTTTATGTTAAAGCTGAGTAACCCCGGCGTGGAAGTGACGTCATTAAATGTGGTGCCGCGAGGCGGAACCACCAACGAGCTGAACACGTTCTGGATGACCAGCGACGTGGACCTGTCGCGTGGGCTGGACTTTACAGACCGCGGCCCGGTCTACGCGCGCTTCACGCACCTTAATCACGTGCCTTTCCATTATGAGTATGTATCGACGAAATACTGCTTTAACAACTACCTATGCATCAATATTTTAGAAACGAATGAAATGTAGGTTTCATTTCGTAATTTTTATAAAATAATTACGCGACATTTCCTACATTTACATGATTCCGGAATTCAGGGGATTCACAAATATAATATTTAAACACATGTTTACCACCAGAAATGAGAGGTGTCAAGGGACACCCGGATGGAACGAAGTCCCTTTCAATCAATTAGTGAAGAAAATGTAACATATATTTTTTAAGTTATAATAATATATTTTTTATTATTAACAAATAATATGTAATATAAACTTAATCAGTAGGCTCAATTTTAGTAATAATACACTTAACAAAGAAAAGTGGCGTAGCGTGGTTTTTGCCGCCCGGGGCCGACTTGAAATTGGCCGCCCGCTGATTGAATTATAATTCATTTAAAGTTTTAATATTATATTCAATGGACCTACTCTACATCGTACATCTTATAAAAATTAATGTCTAAACTTTATTACTTAACGTATTTTAAGCAATAAATTGTAATAAATAGTATTAGAGTATTATATTTGTCAATTGAGCACACAACATCGAGTGTACAGTGTATCTTCAATTATATATACTCATTAAACTTGGAAGGAATAAAAAAAATATATTTATGAGTGTTACAAGTTGCCTAAAAATTAGATTAAAAATTTACTCTTCGTGTTTTTTTCAAAGCAAAATCTTTTACACAATTTTCAATATCAGAATGTATATCGTTTTCAATAACCAGAATATCTAGCTAGATTTATTAGCCTCAACGTGGACATGTCGACCTAAGACAATTATTTATTATCTAGCGTTTGTTTAGAGAAGCTTCTCTCGCAGCTGGCATTGCTGACGGCAGATGACGAATAAAAAAATCCTTAGCATTATTACAATAGTTGAAGTCAATAATATATTTTAATAATCCCAGAGAGCCGGACTTAATGAGTTCGGTGTTCGGTGAGAATGATCGTTTTTACAGTCTGGGTTTGTTGCAGCAACGTACGCTCGTAGGCGTGCGCGCACATGTTGAAACTCTTCTGTATTTATGTCCCGAAGAGCTCGATCTAGGTTATGTTCTTCTGAGTTCAGCATTACTGCGGGCATTACACATACATATATTTGCGCTAGATTTTGTAGCTATTAAATAGTGATCAAATCGATTACGAATTTAAGCAGTTACTCTGTCTACTGAAGTGAACATTGTTCGCCTCAGTTCGTTCTCGTACGATAACCCAACGTCTACATATCCATCGCCAAAATATGCTTCCACCGGATTTGTCTTGAGGGTTCAAATGAAATTCCAAGCTCTTCACATAAACTTTTAGCATATTCTAGAGCTCCGTCTACAAATTCAGCTCGTTTTTCTTCGAATAGGGTCTGCAAAGCACTCATTTTCTAAGCACACTGATGTATGTTCAGCCTGTCTGTTTGCAAATACTTTTGACTATCATTAACTTCACGAAGTATCGATTGCCAGAAGCCTAAGTAACATAAAAATGAAAATGATTGCATAGCGACTAATAAACTTTCTGCATCCGTCCCCGTGTTTAAACTTTCATTCGTTTCTTTGAGTTTTTCTCTTGAGTTAGTAAGCTTGTCCTCTATAATTCATAATATCGAGCCCGTCATCTTTAAGTTTAACTTCTGCAGTTTTGCTTTTGGTTTTAATAAAATCTATTAAAGATTAATCAACTCTCACCTCTTGATTTTCAATCACCACGTATCGCAATACTTGGCTTGTTTGGTCTTTATGGGAAATGTCCGGGGTGCTGTCAAAAATTATTGAAAAATATTTGCCCTCTGCCCCCCCCCCCACGTTACGCCACTGACAAAGATAATCGTCGCGACACCACACTATTCAATGCGAAAAAGAAAGACCAAACCGAAAATAACTGGCCGGCTTTCTATGAGAGAGAGAGACAGAGAAACGCGCGCGCCGCACGGCCACAACTTTAGTAAAAAGTGTCTTAACAACTTTTGGTCTTATTTTTTCCGTCTAGCCCCCTTTCGCAACGCGCGATAAGGAACGTCGTTCCAAAAACGCTAAAAGTATTAGTCCAGGGTGTCGAACCCACAACCTTTGGCGCAAAAGATAGGAACGCCTAAAGGTATTCGTAAGATAGGAAACACTCAATAGTTTATCCCAACGCCGTGATATATCGAGATCGAATCGAGCGATTAGACCTTGTTCTGATTCATTCACAGCATCCGCGTGAACAACAAGGGGCAATCTAGGCGAACCACTGTCCGAATCTTCATGGCGCCCAAGACGGATGTCGGCGAGCGCCCGTGGCGACTTAGTGACCAACGGAAGATGTTCATCGAGATGGATAAGTTCGTCATTTTACGTGAGTATCACACGTTCACATTCGTTAAAGTACCTTTAGCTATATCAAACGCACCATCGTCGAACTGAGTGCTCCATAGCCGTTTCTACAGAAACGTTGTAGCTACGTTTCTGTAGAAATATAGATATGGAGTTATCATATATATATATATATACCAGCATCACATCTCCAGCTAGCATTTTGTTTAATTATTAGATATTAAAGTGTTTTGTTCATTAATTTGTTCAAAAGTCCTAACGAGTTCGAGATTGGACTATAGTCTATAGAACGGAACACCAATTGTACTGGACTGGCGTCGTACAGTCATGTCATCATGGTCTAGTCTTAGTTGACAGCATATTTGGACGATATAAATATGTACATCGAATATCCGAGATCACTCCAGAAAGCGACTAGCAGCTATTTGCTGTTTAAAGAGTTGCTGCGCTTACGGTGGTAACTGGAGCAAAAAGGTGTTGAGTTGTGGAATCCTGCCCAAGCTACATCTACTCATGTTTGAATAATGAAGATCGAAACAAAATTAATCTAACCTATTTGGTCTTACTTTTTAGTGAAAAATGGCCAGAATCGGATCATTCGTCAGTCAAGCCAGTCGTCGGTGACCATTCCGTTCGAGCAGACATTCCGCGACCTATCGTCGCGCGCGGGCGGAGGTGGCAACCAGGCCGACGTCGAGTTCAACTTCTGCGGCTGCGGCTGGCCGCAACACATGCTTGTGCCCAAGGGCCGCCCGGGCGGCGCGCCCTACGTGCTGTTCGTCATGCTGTCCAACTACGACCTCGACCGGGTGAGACAATGTTGCACTTCTATATCAGTAGCTGATCTAACAAATAATCGCGTTCTTTAAAATAAAATTATGATAAGCAAAACGATGTCAAAACACAAAAAACAGCCTATTGAAAAAAATACCGATATAAATCGTTAATTTTTAATTTTATTAACTCTTATAACTTATTTAGCTGTACATAGTAAGTAGCTAACAAATAGTAAATTTTAGCATATAATGTGCGAAGGTCCTTAATTCAGTCCTTATCCAGTACTTTCGTTATATATTTAAAGATGGTACGACTTTTGTTAAATAGGTATATAATACAATCTCCGCTGCTGTACTATAGAAAGCTAAAAATTTATATTATACCCGAAATATCCATTTTTAAACTTTATTGTGATTAACACTAAGCTTTCCATCCGCGACTTCCTCTGCGTGAACGTCACCGTGTCCACCGTAACTCTTCTTTTCACGGGAATAAAATATATAATTGTCTTGCCATAGGGTTCAAGATCTGCTAAAATGTATAGTATCCGTTAAGCCGTTTATTCGTGAAAAGGGCAGACTGACGCCGGCGGCGATTTGGTTATTTTTATATCACGAATGTTTAAGAGCAATAAAGGACGCTTTTTTTAATGATGTATCTGTAGGTTGATCAAGTCGACGTAAACCGCGAACTGTCGTGCAAGGAGGCATCTTCGTACTGCGGCCTGAGGGACCGGCTGTACCCGGACCGGCGTGCCATGGGTTTCCCCTTCGACCGACCCTCGCGTACGGCTACCACGCTGCAGGACTTCCTCACGGACAACATGGCTGTTATAGACATCTCGATAAAATTTAACGACACCGTCGTAAACAACCCCAGGAACCCGTAATGATTCAACCACGTGCTGTTCGAAGGTTCGGTCTGGATTTGTAAATTTATGTATGTACATACAATACATTTTAAGAGTTTACGTTTAAGTTGACCCACTTGTCTTAAGCTATCTAAATAAAACTATGAGTTAAGGATAAAATGTCTTGATGATTTTTAAACCTAATTTCCTTAAATCACTTACTTCGTAGACAGAAATATACTATTTCTAGCACCATTTAATAAAAGTAAAAATATATATTTTTTCAACATTTTATTAAGAAAACGGAAACAGTGAAAAAGTACATAACTGTAAATTGCAGTTGGTTATAATATTGTTTTATATAAACAAATCTTTTACAGTTAAAATTGCTGGTATAATTTACTCCATCACTTTCATTTGGAAGTTAAAACTTCTAAATGTTAGTTCAGACTATTGCGAGTCGAACTAGTATTTTCAATTTTGCAAAATATATTTTTGTGACATTTATTTTTCGGAGCGTCAATGTTTCAGAATAATTTAATAGTGAGAGTGGAGTAAAAATATACCTTAGAACAGTTAGATGTATAAAGCAGATAAATAATTCTTCATATTGATATACATATTATGATACAGGGCAATTATCTCATCATCTGAACAAAAAATTTTATTGAATGGACTTAAACTGTAACATCTCCAATCAAATGATCATCTATTAATGACGGAATAAATAAATTTAAAATCAACTTTTCTTACTCAATTTGGAAGCAATTTTTATGTTTGTTCAGTTAATGAGACAATCTAAACTTATATTTCAGCATTAATTTTATTTATACATTTACACTTTGCTTTCGCCAAATAGTTATCTAAAGAGCATCACCCTTCTAATAGAAATAATTACATTAATATTTTAGATCAAGAAATAATTTCAGCTCATTCATGTTACAGTAAACACTCAGTAAGATCTCAAGGGCATTTTATATCAAGTGGTTATTGAATAAAGTATCTGCATTCTAGATATGCAGCAAAAATATTTCACAAATATATCTGTGGACACTGTTTATAGTATAAACACTTTAGTATTGACCATAGCTACACCATTACATTTTAATAAAAAAATCTACTCCCATCATCACGTAAAATCATCATTAACATTTTTGTTGTGTTTGATGTTGTATATATATATATTTAATAGTATATGATTAATCAATTAGTCAATTAATTAATAGGAGAAAAATCTTTCTCAATCATCAGATTTCAAAATCTATTATTAGGCAATATTTTTTTGTAATAATACAAGCTCATGATCAGTACTAATATGTTAGACTAGACTGAGGGCGTGGTTAGGAACCATACTACCATGTATATGTAGGTATTGTCACAACATCCAAACCCAGAGATCTTTATCTACAATGCCTAAGTATGCACTAAGAAAGATAAAATGAAAACAATTTTCTGCACATCTATTTACATATTTTACAAGGAAAAGATATTTATAAATAATATTTACCTTTGATATGAGCGTCCTTTCAGTACAATTATTTTCGATCTCAACAGACAATGGTATATTGAAAATACCTTTAACCAAAATAAAATGAAATGAATGTACATTTTTTATTTACAATATCAGCTGTGGTCGTATATTTTTATTTATTTTTTCAATGTAGAAGTGAATGTTCGTTTATTAAATATACTACAAGCCACATATTCATAATTAAACTCAAAATTAATGACAGTTTGTTAAAAAAACTTAGCGAATATACTGTGACAGTATGAGCGCAAGACACTGTAACTTCAAACTGTACTATGGACACCAATAATGAGACTCTTAAAATGTATTATTTATCTATAATGCTCAAATACTCCTCAGTATAAGTTTCAAGGATTATGTATTTCTATATGCTAACCACACAAATAGACCACAACTCTTAATTTAAAGATGGGCATATATGAACTATGACTACCAAAAACTATAATTTCAACATTTATCATCACATTAATCTGTATCTCAAATCAAATACACTTTAATAATATTTTTTACACTCATTCGACTAGCATTGCTTCTATAAATATTGATGATATCATGAATGTATGCAACATTGAGACGACAGTTCTTAAGATTGAATGTATAGACAGTGTATTGTGATAGAGATAGAAATAAACTTAGATGGAGCAAAGTGTAGGTATATGGATGTGGCTATGAAGTAATTATTTACAATTATTAAGTGGTTGGATATGCTAAAACAGTAAAAATAATAATTAATAAATGAATGGAGTGGTTGTTTTTAGAAACCCTAAGTCTATTCATCTTCAATATTACCTATTTTGACAAGTTAAAACTTAAAACTCAATTTGCTGTGTATGGAGCGATACATATAATCTAAGTGTTGTTTATACTGTACACTATATTGACAGATAGGAAAAATCTTTATTTATGAGTTAATGAGACAATGATTCGGATATATTTCATAGTGATGCCACACTGATTATTTAATTTCTGACTTCCTACATGAATAGAATAGACAAAGGGTAGGTAGATAAGGTTTATATTACCATAGCGCTCCACCTTTGTAAATTTTCTAACTCACAGCAGCGAAGAGGGTGAACTACAGAAAAAAATACTTAAATGCGGCTTATGCGCAGAATTGCATATTGAATAATATAGTACTCAGCATGTAAACTATGTACAATACACATAAATTAAGGTTTACATTTGGTCACCTTTTAGGTCTCAAAGATCTTCCAACATGTAACAACACACCACTGCATAAGTAAATGCTTTCTCTTTCACGTGGATTGTTACACATTGCACTTAAATATTAGGATTATATTTGTTTTTTTTTATAAACATCTTTAATTTTTTTCATCCCATTTAGTCAAGTTCTCTATAACAACAGTGAACAATTATTAAAAAAAAGAGTTAATTTTCTATTTCATTTTTAAAGTTTTATAAAAAAACTGCACTTAGTTATCCACGTTACAGTGATCAATGTACATTAGTAGCCATGTTCAATGAGGACGAGATAAAATGGGAGAAGACCACTCCATATAGCATTCTTTATATGGCCAGTTATGTCTTAAAAGATCTTTATATTTACAATTAAAAAATGGTAAAACTTAAAAATACATAACAAAATAGATATGAGTGGCTAGTTAAGAAAAAAATCTACCAAATATTTGTGATTATACATAACAAAATTCAAGCACAATAAACATCAACAGAAACAAATATTACATGCCTCCTTCGACTGCAAACAAAACCTGAAGCAGGCTGACGCGAAGTCACCGTAAATACAATTTATATTCAGCATTGAATTAGTTTCACTTTTCAAATTACCTACAATTAGCCGAATCAATTCAAAATTACATACTTGCAGCAGCAATGTGTTTTTATAACAAAAAAGATCATTTATTGGACACAGCAGCTAAATTTAATTTCACAGGTCACGGCGCCTCCGAACGGTATTCATATCGCCATAGAGACTAAATAACAATTTTTAGTGTTTCCTTAG
Source organism: Heortia vitessoides (assembly GCA_020976665.1). Lineage (NCBI taxonomy): Eukaryota > Metazoa > Arthropoda > Insecta > Lepidoptera > Crambidae > Heortia > Heortia vitessoides. The sequence continues at coordinate 5,060,957 of JACJUM010002809.1, forward strand.
TTTTTTAAGCAAAATTTTACTCAATAAATGCTTGCAGTACACGTCTCGTATCCGTAAAGCGAAAATGACTTAAATCACAGCAAGTCAAATGGTGAAATCATCCCAAAATAAGGCGAACCACTGACGCGCTCGCCCGAGCGATGCGCGAACGCGGCGTAAGTTACACGCACAAGTCATGGAATCGCAAATTAAATGTATTTGGGCTCGTGAAGCGTTCGATAACATATCATTAATTCAAAACAGATCACCGGGTGAAACATACAATCTATCGGGCGCTGTGGGAATACGAAGTCAGCTGAGAACAATTTGAAAAAGTCAAAAATTCGTAGTGACTTTGTGTGAGTAACTCATCAAGAGGCAGAGCTCCGCTAGCTGGCACTCACCGTCGGACGGTCACACACCGCCGCCCGGCCTCGCGCCAGGGCGGCGGCCACTCTCTGCACACTGTCCGCACACGGCGCGACGCGTGCCGCGCGCCACTTGGAAAATTCAAATACTTTCACTAATATGACGCAAGCGGCAAAAATATAACTCTCGAGCACACGACACTCTCGACCGTCGACGACGGCTATTTACACAGTACGATCGTCACTCGCGGGCGAATGTTCGGCGAGCACGGGCTCGCAGGCGGGCGAATGTTCGTCGAGCGGGGAGCGAGCGGGCGGCGAGAGGCCGCGGCCGCTCGGACCCCCGCTACTCGCTGAAGTAGCGCACCTTGCCGCCGCATCGCAACACGTCCTCCCACGCTGAAAAGTAGAAATCGAGTCGTGAAACAATTGACAATGGGCGCAACGAATCCTGCCGTAGAGAATCTTCTCGAACGTAATATTAGAACGAAACTAAATTTGAAGTACAATTAGGAAATTGAAAATTTTAAAGCTTTTTAATTCGTTACCACCGTTTCGCGTTGTTTTAACTTTCGAATCATATCCAGATCGAAGACGTTATGGGCGTACTGACCGTGTCCGACGTAGTCGACGATCTGGTGTAGGTGCGAGGTGTCAGGCGGCGGGTCGGGCGGCACGTAGTGCAGGCCGGCGCGCACGCACACAGCGGCGCGCGCGCAGGTGTCCCGCACCAGGTCGCAGCGCGGCCGCCGCACGCCCAGCGCTCCGCCGAGCAGCTGTTCGTTTACGTCGAAGCCGAACGTCACGCCGTCCATGTCGCGCGGTCGCGCTGTCGAGTCCAATAGGATCACCGGGGGCCGTCGGTCCGCGACCACGTCCGGCGCCGGGCACTCGGTCGGCGTCGCGACGGGCGGCCGCTCCTTTCGGTCGCGGCGCGGTGCCGGTTTGTGTCGCGGCACGCGCGCTCCCGGCGCCGGTTGGGCCCCGCCGAGCGCCGGATAGTCAGTGTCGCCCGGGACCCCGGTCGCGGCCGGTTCGGGTGGCCGGCGACCGGTGCCCGCCTCGCCCTCCGAATAGAAGTTACACGATTCGATGAGGTCGGGGATGTTGTGCCGCGTTCGCGCGATGTCGGCGTATGAGGCGTGCGGAGGCGGCGGCGGTGCGGGCGCGGCGGGCGCGCGGCCCGCATCAGCCGGCAGCGAATGCACCGAGTCGAGATCGTCGTTGGAGTCGTTGCTGCGGTCAGAGGGAGGCGCGGACTCGCGGCGCGGGCGCGGAGAGGGCGGGCGTGGCCGGCGCGGCGGTTCACGCTCGTGTTCGTCGGTGCGCCGGCGAGGCTTACGCCGTTTGGTGACAGTTTGGAAGTCGGTGAGCTCAGTGGCGGAGTCTGGCGCGGGCATCTGCTCGGTGATCGGTTGCGGCTCTGCGGCAATCGGCGGCTCGGGGGCGGCAGGGAGAGCAGGAGCGTTTGCGGGTTCGGGCTCCGCATCGAGGGCGGGGGTCGCAGGTGTGGCGGGTTCGGTGACGGGCGGAGGAGCGAGTTCGGGCGCGTCGTGGTCCGCGCGGTAGTAGAAGGAGTCCCGCGCGTCGTCGCCCCAGGAGCGCCGCTCCTTGGGGTCCTGCGCGCGGTCCTTGCGCTTGTCTGCGCGCAGCGGCGGTTCGGGCGCGTCGGTGAGGTCCTCAAGTTTGGTCCGCGATAGCTCCTCCAGCGAGGAGGCGCGCTTTGGTTTGGTCTCCTTGTCCTTCCGACGCTCGGTGGACCGCTTCTTTCCGCCTTTGTCGTCGGAGTCGTCCTTGTGCTTGGCGCGGCCGAGCTTGGCGCCGCGCCCGTGGTCCGCGTTCGACTCGATGAAGCGCAACACCTCGTTTAGATCTTTGTTGCCCTGATAACCGTCGATCTGATGCGATGTGATGACTGTCTCGTTCTTCGAAGACTTTTTTCTTCGAGGCTTCTTATGCTGACTAGACCCCGAGATGGGTGAACTGAATCCTTGCACCGCATTGCCATTTTCGTCTAGAGATTTCTGTAAACGGTAGTGCACAGTGAATATAGGCACCTGAATAGGAAGGAAAAACGACACGCATTAGAAACATCGAATGTATCGCTATTAGTGGAACTTATGAAGCGTTTGTGCGATGAATCATGCGGTGGTGCAGTGGTGGGGGTGTCCGCGCCGGCGTACCTTGTACTCGTCGGGCGCGGAGGCGGCGGCGCCGTACCCGGCCCGGGACAGCGACAACCCGTTGAAGCTGCTCGAGATCACACTTCGAGGCTGACCAACAAATAACATTCCTCATTATACCCACACGCTCCACTAAAACACATTCTCAATAAACACATACAAGTAATTATCTTTAAACATACAACTGAATTTTACCAGTGGTCTTTTGTACGAAACAGTCCAGTGTGTTTAAAATAGTCCTATAATATTTATCTTAGCAATAATAACGTCTTTACTCAAACAACACACCATTTACATATTTAGTTAGATAATGATTTACGAATGAAATGGTTAAGTTCGAATGTTACAAGGAAGTTCATCGCTATATACAGTAAAAAAAAACAATGCAACGAAGCACTATTCCAAGCATATAAGGAAATAATAAATTAAAATTTACAAAAGGTATCACAAACAGTTGCAGTACAACAGAATAATCTAAAATATCTAAAAGCATAAGACTGAATCGTTGAATCATAAAATCATAATATGTAATTCCACTGGATTATATTACAATGAGTTTCAAAAATTTCGACCAAACAGAATAGACGAGTGACGGAATCAATCATCAATGGTAACTGCATCATTGTAATTACTATATCATCTATTCCAAGTAAACAGGATATTAAAAAATAACATCAAAATACGGCCAATAAATACCAAATGGACAAATAGCAAATACCTGCTACGACAGAACTAAAGTATGCATCGTAGTGATCCGTCGCTAAAGTATCAAGACCTCCGAGGCAGATTCTGCTTATTGTCATAGGATGGTTAAACACTACAGAAGCGCCATTGGCCTAATTACGTAGTCTGCCTTATACGGTAGAATAGGCCAGCAGAGGGAGATATATTTTAACTTAATTTTTTCGTTTAATTAATGTTTAATTTTTTGCATATTCAGTTCCTTTTTTTTCTACAAATTAAAAGCAGACAATTGTCTCATGTTCAACAAGTTTTAATACTTTAGTTAGTGCTTCATCTCGCATTTTTATTTTCTGCCTGTGCTAAATCTTTGCTTCTGTGTAGTTATACAGATTAACATAAAATTCTACGAAAATATAATATACATTTAAAGAGTTTCCATTTGAAAATTATGTTTAAATACTACATAACCCTGCAATAAATATATTTTCCTTTGACATATTTGATATAAGTTACTGTTATTAGAACACCTCATGTGAAAATTATTAGAGCTTTCTCTTTACGAAATGTATGAAGCATCAAAACACAGCGATCTCCATAATATAGGTATGTGAAAAATCTCTGGTTTCTATTAAATATATGTTATCGTCCGAATAATATTTGGTAACTGAATAGTAGAAAAAAATATGCCCGCTTAAGTTAAAAAAATAAAATCTTTATCTCCTTCTGTTCAATGATCTTCTGGCGTTTTAGTAGTATCAGCTCCAGTGACAGAATAGTGTTGAAGTTGAAACACAGATTTGGATATTAACAGTACTTTCAAGTTGGCGACTTTCATGGTCGCTAGATGGCATCTTACATATTGGATTGCGGCGGACCCGGAACGAAGAGAGGCGGCGTCAACGACACTGGACTTATGTATTATAATACCTGAAGCATTCATCCCGGATGTACACGAACCTACCTCGAGGTAAAGCTCGGACGAGCGACGCGACCGAAAGTACTGCGCTGCTCCAGGCGCCCGACCAGGAATGTGAACCAACATATACGCAAATCCAGAGGCACCTACGAGACTCGCCACGGCGCTACAGCTCCGGTACAGCAGAAACGCGTCAGAACTGGGCATAAGAACCAGCCACCGACTTCGCTGTCAGGGCGCGGAGAGCGACCAGGTCGCGAGTTCGAGAGACCCGTCACTGGTCAGTGTAGCACGAGCGTGGCATACCTGGAGCTGGGCGGACGCAGACAGCGCGGAGACAGTGGGCGTGTGTTGGGGCGAGCGCGTGGGTGAGGGCGAGGGCGCAGGCGGAGGCGCGGCTCGCGAGGGCGCGGGGTCGGGCGCGGGAGCGGATGCGGGCGCGGGCGCGGGCGGGGCGGCGCCCGTGAGGCTGGCCACGGCGCGGTAGCACGAACCCAGCTGCAGCGGCTGCGGCACCAACACACTCTCAACGGGCCGCCTTCCGCGCGTCTCTGTCCACGTTCGATCGACGCGACCTCTGACGGACTTCCGACGAAAACGTGGCCCACTTCCGACACGGCTCGGACATCGTTTTAAGGCGGTATTTAATTTGTATTTCTTTTAAATAATTAGTCTATTTTTGTCTGTCAATCGTCTGTCATGGGGCAGGGGGCTGCCATGTAGACGAAGACTTAGCTGCCGACCAATATTCGTTACGTCCTGGTTTCCGATTAAAACGAACGATATTACTTGCTTTTCGTCTAGTTACATCTCACAGATTTATTTGTCTCTGCTCTATAAAAAACTGTACAATTTAAATTGACAAAACATATTGTATTAAAAAATAAATAAAACACTGCTAATACAGAGTAAACATTCTTCCTAATTGCAAACGAATAAAAATATATTTAAAACAAAAATCTGCCTGTTGCTTAGTTCCGGTTAATCTGAGAAACTGCTGGAGCAATTTTAGCAGACATTATAATTAGTAACTTAATTCAAATTGATATTAAAACAGGATTCAACGAAGTTGCACAATAATATAGTAAAAAAAAATAATTCTGGTTATAATAAAAATTATAGTTTTGTCCTTTCCAAAAAAGGGTTATAAAAAGTTTATTATATGAAATACAATTCGCGAGGGAACCGTATATTAAAATCAAAATATTTCTCAGCTGACATTTAATATTTGGCCGAATACTAATGGCATAACATCATATACACTCATTTGCAAAAAACGGGCCACTTTGATTTTAATTCTTCTTTAAAAAAAATACAGTACCAAAATGATTGCAATCATTTGTACATGTTACTGGCCGGTTTTAAAAATGCCGTGGTGTTTAAAACAGTACGTTCTAAATTCAAATTTTCGTTTGATTCCCGTTTTTACAGAAAACCACTTTATATCCTACATTTTTGGTGCGAAGTTTCAAAAGATAATATCAGTTTTCATAACTTTAGGCGAAGACTCAATTTTTATGGACGACAACGCTTGCACCCACCGGTCTGGCGATGTGGAAGGGTTATGCAAGAGGTTGGCATTCGTCGTTTAGATTGGCCAGCTCGAAGTCCCGACCTCAATTCTATAGAGCATGTCTGGGACGTTCTGAAACGACGCCTGAGATCAGTACTACCGGCTCCGCAGACCATCAAAGAGCTGAAGAATGTGATTACCGCGGAGTGGGAACGTATTCCGCAAGCAATTATCCGGGATATCCTCGCTAGCATACCCAGACGAATTCAAGCTGTGATTTCAGCTAGAGGGGGTCACACTCCATACTTAACATTTATCTGCTTTCACTTTATTAAAGAAAAATAAACAAAAATCTTTGTTAACTTTTACTTCACGAGCAAATGCACTACTAGCGAGCATCCATTACTATAATCAAAATTGTATGATAACTGACGAAAACGATTATTTGCTTATTAATTTACAAAGTTGTACAAAGTAATACTACCTATAATTATCAAACAAACCAATAGTAACATTTTAAATGGTTCATTGCTTAGGTGCCCGTATTTTTGCAAATGAGTGCATATAATATAAAAAATAAAATTTATGCTTCGCTCCGCAATGTTTTTTTACTATGTTTGATAAACGGTCTTGGGGGGGGGGGGGGGGTATGAATATTATATCATAAACATATGTTAGTAATTAGAAATTAATATTTAGACTAGAAATTAATATAGAATTTCAGAAAGTTAAATACATTTAAAACTATAACAGAATGTCCGAGCCGTGTCTCTGAAAAAATCTTAAAACCAAATTCACCCGACACCCTAAACTACCCACGATGCGATTGACTCACACAAAACCTTTAAATTAATAAAATACAGACAAACAAAAATCCGGCACAAATTAATTAAAAATTCAAAATAGAAGCGTTTATGATATCAAATTTAATAACAGGTTTCAACATATAAAATATACACAACACTAATAAATACATTAATAATGTTACTCATAAATTGATAAATAATAATGGAGCATTTGAACTTGTACTGAATGATATCGTAAATATGTAAATGGTGTGTAGTGGAGTAATAGTTGGGACAAAAATCTGTAAAGCGAGCACCAGAGGAAACTTTACCTTGGGGTCGACTGCGACGGCTGACTGAGTGGTTGACGTCGTGTTGCAACTGGCCACAACCTCCGGTGTTGTGATGCAACTAAACGGTATAGCGGAATCGCCCTGCGGAAACGGAACTCTGTCACTACGCTATTACGGAGAAGTAAAGAGATAGTTTAATTCTGGAACACACTAACTAAAACGAACTATTTGCTTGGAAACCTTAATATATGGTAGTTGATACGTAATTGTAACATTCCTTTTATTACTAATTTAACATAGTTTAATTACATAGTTCTTGCCACACTAATTTCCATAGTAAAATATCTACATAGGATTATATTGCCCATACATATTGATAAAAAATGAAAACAAGCTATCGTCACTGGCATTTTCTGGAGACATGGAAATAATTGCTATACAATACCGGTTTAGTGCATTTAATTACTTAGTAAGAAAAAAGAAGAGGTTGATTTAGTTTTCGGATTCAGTTAGTATGTTTCGGAATTGATCTGTTTGGTTACATGAATAAGAACTTATACCTCTTTGTCACCAAGAGCTCTCGTTACGATCGAGTCTCTATTTAATTTCTCAAATAGAAGTAATTTAAATGCTGCTTTATTATCGTCGTCTTTTTTCTGAGCATTGTCTATTGCTACCTTTAGTATCTTCTTTTTTTGTATTGCCGTAGCAGATTTACTTTCGGTGACATCAACTTCGGTTTCGTTTAATTCTAATATTTGACTTGTTTTTGACTGTTTTCGGATGGGATCGAGAGAGCGTCCCGGCACAGGTAGGAGGACGTAAGCGTTATTAGTAAGCTCAGCTATCAGACATTTATCACTTATACCCTTGTTCGGTTTCTCTGTCATTTGTAATATAATTTGACTTTTTTTTGAATCTTCAACTTCAATTTTATTGCTACATTTTGATATATCTTCGGACTTGCTTTCTTCATAGAGTGTTTGTGTACAATCATCGTTATTAGTAGCTTCCATTGCCTGAATTAACTTTTGATGACTCGCGTAATATTTTGCAAATGAATTAAATTCTTCCGTTCGACTAATTTGTTTTTTAATAAAATCAATTAATTCCGTTCCTATCGTGTTTAAATTATTTTCTAATTCTTGTTCATAAACGGAACCACCTAATTCCGAACTATTTGCCATGTCAACCATTTCAATGGTGTTTAAGTTTTCTGTTGATTTAAACGAGGTGACAAAATCGTTTGATTTATAATTTTCATCTGTACTTATTTCAAATATATTTTCCTCTTTTTTGATGGAAATAACACCCAATTCTGTATTTTTTAAATTCTCTTCAGATTTCGCATTATAAGGATATGTATTTAACACAAGCAACTCATTATTTTTATCAGTCTCTTTGTTCGATATCCTCTCTTCAAATCTCTTATTCATATAATGCATTTTACCTTCGTGTATTTGATTATTATCCATTGACATGTTCGAATTTCTTTTTGGATTAACAGATATACTAGGAACTTCAAAATCTTTTCCTACAGTTTCCCTGTATCTTTTTCTTAAGCTAATATCACTTTCTTCCACATTACTTGCGTAAATATGTTCTTGATGTTGATCGATTATGTTATTATAGTGAGATTCCTTGAATTCACTTTTACGTGTTTCCTTTTGATTACTATTTTTGCGAGCAGCAGTAAGCGCGTTTTTTCCACAATTGCCGAAAATAATATTATTTCTATTCACATTAAGGCATGTACTTGAATTTCTTTCATCTTTGTTCAAAAATACATTTTTCCTATAGGTCGGTGGACAGGGTTTCAGTGTACCGTCATTTCGATGCAAATATTGTCCAGAAAGTGGTTGAGAAATGGCACAGGTTCTTTGAAAGGATTCCAAGTAGAAGTCCAGACCCTCGTACCACTTGTCGATTTTTCCCATCCAATGCTCGGTCGACGGACGACAGCCGTCTTCGGTAGGCGGCGGGCCGCGCGGGTCACATTCCTTACCTTCGTCGACATCGCACTCCCGACGTCGCGCGCCGCCCCGGCCGGCTCTGCCGCGGCTTAAGGCGTTCATCAGCTTCGATTGGTTAGTGTCTTTCGTATCGCGGCTGTGGTATAATTGTTCTTTAAAGAGCCTTTCGGGAGGTCCACAGGTGGACGGCGGACGGCACGAATCGCGAGCGCCTGGCATTTGCAAAGCGGGGTGTGAGCGGGACTGGCGCGCAGAGCGAGCAAGGCGGGCAGGGGCGGCGGTACGCACCTGGTTGGAGGCGGTGGTGGTGGTGACCGCGCGGCCCGAGCACACGCTGCCGCTGCCGATTTCAAGCGTCGCGCGCGCCGTGTACGTCATTGGGAGCACCGGCTTACTCCTTCTGCGAACAAGTGCTAACGCTCACGTACGCCACAGATATACGTCTTTGTCTTTACATGATTGCAAAATAATTCCATTTGGGTGCCTATCGCAGAACGACGATCAAAAATGCGTTCGAAATATTCAACCCGATGCGCAAGATGATCTCGACTATCGAAATAGGTTTAATCAAATTTAAAATTAATTAGACTCTATTGCTTGTTAATAATCTAGGGGAATGTTATTGAATAGTAAATCTTCATATGCAGTAGACAATCTTTAAAATCTTTAAAAGCAATAGTGCAACCGTGAGAGTCCTTACCTGTGCAACACCTCCACCTCGGCAGGGCAGTTGGCGTCTGACGCAGATACGCGACGTTCTGCCAGTGGCGGCGGGTTGACGCACCGCACCGTCGCCAGGTACCCCGCACCGCGCCCCGGCTCCTCGCCTAACAGGAACGCTGCAAAATCGCTCTCATGTACTAACCCCACACTCAGTCACTAGAGTCATACAGACGACATTTCACCTTTTGATGTACCTTTAGATAGAAATTAATTTAAATGCTCGAAATAAAACATTTGATAACGAGATGTGTATTTAATCAGTTTTTTAAACCTAATGAGGCAATGAACAAATGCAATTAATAATGAAAAATAATTTTCACAAAAATACTTTAATCTATTATAGAATCAGTAATCCGTACTCATCCTGATTAATTATATGCCATCGTTAACAGCGTGTAAAAAAACGACTATTATGCTTAACGCTTACAGGTATCTACGCCGGACGGCAAACTGCCGCCCTGGATGGCGCGCGTGGAGACCGGCGCAGGCGGCGCGTGGTGCCTCTGACGGCGCGGCGCCGGCTCAGCGGCCAGAGCAGCGGCTACGATGTCCTGGAGCGAGTTGGAGTGGGGTAAGGCATGCCTGCCCCCGCGCGGCCCGCCGCCCCCGTGCCGCGCGCGCGATCCGCTCAGCCCTCTCGCCGCCGCTTCCGACTGATCGTCTTGCTGCTCCGCCTTCTCCAATAGCTCCTGCGAGTCCACAGTCCTTTCTTTATTGCTGTTCTCTATAGCATAAGGTGTTAGTGGGTCACGTGTATATCCAGCAGCGCGATATTTCGCTTTTCAGTGATTGTCATCCACGTTTTACCGATTAAGAGTTATCAAGGTTATGTTCACTCAAACTCAAAATTGCTGTGAGAAATCAACAGGTTACATATATTTATTTCCAGTTTTTAGGGACATGAAGTTCACGATTTAGTATAATAAGATACGGTTACCGGTTATCCTTAAATAATATATGTACAAAACAAACTTCTAATTAGCCTGAATAACATCTATTTGACTTCCTAAGGCAAGTCTTTGCTTTTGTGCACACTAGCTGCAACTTTCAGTTTTTTTTCATCGCGTATTATGAATCCAGCTATGTTAATAGCCGAATCAAGGTTATCATCAAAATAAATTACCTTCTAGCGCGACTTTAACAATAAGATTACGACACTCAATTATAAAAAAAACATGCATTCCTGCAAGTTTATAAAATATTTTACAACTGTCTCAATAGCTTTGCTCACAAATTAGTAATATTACAAATAATGGTCAAGTAAATGATATGCACACAAATCTTTAATGACACCTGAAAATATGTTATAATGTGGAACGCCATCTGTAGACGCTTTCCATCAGTTTTCCCAATTACAATAATAATACTGGCGCTCAGTTTTACACTTGTAGAGGGTGGTGGAGTACAATGTAACCGATTAAAATAATTGATTACTAACCTTCATTTTCTCATGCGTGATTAAAGACGACTACAATAGTATTAACTGTTACTACCATTTTTTATTTTGTAGCAACGGATATAAGATAAATGGATATACCATCGTTAAGAAAGAAGTATGAATACAGCTACTAAAAAGAGGTATATCATAGAATTGAGTCGGTTGATCGTAATTATTGTCTTCTAACCTTGAATAGATCGCTCTTTCCTTCGCGGTCTTTGGGATTTTTGTATGTGATAGCCTCATCCAGAAGCGCCCGTAGCCTTCCGTCATCCAAGTTCTCCACGCACTTTTCTACTTTGTTTTTCTGAAAAAAGAAAGATAAATATTTATATAAATATCTATCGTCACCTTATATATTTTTTTTTATTATTGTATACTTTTTAAGACGATCGTGGAACTCTTGCGCTACCAAATAATACCATCATGGAACTCTCTCGCAACTAAATATCTAAGCGTGACATGAATTTTGTCTCTGTTATTAACCATTATTCTATTAATTAATATTTAATAATTAAACTGTCCGGTTTAGTCACACCATTAAGTGTTTAGTTTAATAGCTATTCATAATAAATAAAACAAGTTTGATAACAGTCATTAATAATAATAGTAAACGAGTAAAGTACAAATATTTGTGGTACACAGAGTAATATAATATCAACCTACACAAATATGTCAAAATTTCGCAATCGACGTTAATCTTTAAATTTGAGCCATTGCGTTTAGATTTGTGTAGATTGATCTGTTGTTTTGTGTACATACTCGTATAATAGTGAGGTATGTCGATACTTTAACAGGAATATGTTGGTATTCCTGTTTGTAAAAAAACACGTCAATAGATATTTCGCTTAATCATAATTTTTTAAAATGTAGGGCAAACCGAAACATTTTGTTTTATGCAATAATTTATCCCTGAAATGATAAGCAAATGATGAAACAAGTCAACATAAATATAGCTACAACATCAAACTGTAGTTGGTCTAACCAAGCGTAATTTAGCACCTAAAAAGGGAATAAAGCTGTATCAATAAAAGTCAATTGCCGCCACTGACATTAATGTCAAGGTTAGAAAGTTAACTACGGACCGATTTATCACCGGCTCTCTGGCCGATATGTCAAATTATTATCGATTTTATTTTAATAGATACTTTTCATTTACTGCTCATTTTATATTTAGCTGTTATATATAGTCTGCACATTTATCTGGCTGATTTATGGTCATTATATATACAAATTCCCGAAACCGTACAAACCTCTGGTCCTCACAATTATAAACACAACAAACGTAGAATTATCCAATTCGGTGCAGTCGTTTAAGAGGTATGCGCGCACATATATTTCAGACACATGTATGTAATGTTGATATATTTAGGTTTAACAACATATGCGAAATAGTATTGCAATTGAATAACTATCAAGCTATGCTATTTTCAGACGCTGTTTATATTTAGCTGTTATTTCATTATGTTAGTTAAATCTTAATCGATGATGTAACATATATATACATAACGGCAAGGTCACAGGGTCCAAATACCATTTATTTTTTAATAATTATCCAGGATTTGAAAGGGTTTATTTTTTTGCAGAATTTTAAATAATTGAAAAAAACAAATCGTCGTAATTGTAAATATTGAATCATCTCAAGCTATAAAATCGACCCCTTGTAAAGCGCGTGTCACAAAGCATCGCGCAGTATCGTCATGAATGTTAACGAAACCAATAAATCTATTCATAAGCAAAAAAAAATAGGTAAAAAACTTTTTAAGTTAAACGGTTTTATGTTAAACATACATTGCAATGTTTAAGATAAATGTACTAAAAACCAAAAAATAATAAAATAGATACAGTCGTAGGAATTATAAACATATGCATAGACTAGACTAAAATAAAAACCGTGGGGCACGTCAATTGTCTACAATCGTTGATTAAAATGTTTGTTTTGTAATGTTACACTATAATTAGGCAGTTGTTTGTATTGTAGACAGTTGACGTGCCCCACGGTTTTTATTTTAGTCTAGTCTATGCATATGTTTATAATTCCCACGACTGTATCTATTTTATTATTTTTTGGTTTTTAGTACATTTATCTTAAACATTGCAATGTATGTTTAACATAAAACCGTTTAACTTAAAAAGTTTTTTACCTATTTTTATTTTCTAGTTTTTAGTTTTTATTTCGCATTCTATTTAATTCATTTAGTGCTTCATTATTGCAAGGTTTCTTGCCCGTTAGTTTATTGCAGTCCAACTTCTCTATACGTAGTCCCTGCAAAGATCTTACTCTACTAAGAGCCACGTAGGCTTGACCTTCTTCAAACAGTTTCGCACCTAAGTATACGACTGCGTGATCCACAGTGCTGCCCTGCATTTTATGTACTGTAGAAGCCCATGATAGTATTAAAGGCAACATTCTTCTTTCAGCCGTCCCGTAATTGTACTTAGCTGGAAACTGTATGGCTTTCGGGTGTATAAGATGTACTCCGTCTCTTGCGAAATCAATTCGGACGGAAGGTACATCTGTTGCATACATCTGAGTTCGACGAAATTGAGGCCAAACGATTTCGTTGATGTAGCCTATAGCGCCATTTACTAATCCCTTTGAAACGTCAATATTGGACCGTAGCATGACTTTTGCCCCCACAAATATTTCCAGTTCCGCTGGTAAACCCCCAGTTTTGACATATCATTTTTATCTACCCTAATGCCATACAGTTCTCGGCGCGTTTTAACCTTTCACCTTAACTTGGGTGGTGTATAGCTAACGACGTATCATTTTTAGCCACCCTAACGCCACACAGTCCTCAACACGATACAAAATCTTGACTTGGGTGGTGGATTCAGGCTGGATTAATCAGATACCTAAATTATAGATTTAATTTTTAAATTTAAATCTTATTATTATACGCTATTTAGTGGCTGCGCCCATCTTAAATATTGAGGTTGTATAGTGCACTATTCTTCTTGTCAAGCCCTTTTATTTGATACCCATATTGGTGGGATTGATAAAATATTGTTTTTAGCCATTTGGTAGCGGCGGCCATCTTAGATTTCAATTTTGCATAGTAAATTGTATTCTACTTGTTGAGCACTTTCATTTGATACCCATATTGATGGGATTGATAAAACCAACGTTATCCGCCATTTTGTAGCGGCCGCCATCTTGGATTTCAATTTTTTATAGTATATTGTATTTTGCTTGTTGAGCCCTTTCATTTGATACCCATATTGATGGGATTAATAAAACATAAATTATCCGCCATTTTGTAGCGGCGGCCATTTTGAATTTATAATGATAATGAATAAACATAATTGTATTGTCACCAAAATCCAAAGTGTATACAAAATTTCAGATTAATCGGTTGACAGGAAGAGGGTGAAATTTGAATTACTAAATTTGACCCAAGAATAAAACAAACAGGGTGAGCTAAATAAAACCGTTTAAAAAGACATCATTATAGAACTCGTTCGAAAATACCGTCTTGTTGACTGCTTACACAAGTCAACACGAATTTTGAGTCTGAGTTCTGTACCTCTGATTTTGATTACTTATGCCTAACTAATTAAAGAAAAAAAAATTTTATCTAATAAAGTTTGCTTTTGTAGTTACTAAAACGAAATTTTAATTTTTATGAAAAAGCTCTATTTCTTAATTTCAATTATATGTAAAAGGAAAACAGTTTTGAATTCACATATTTTTATTGACTTTAATTATACAAGACGGCATAAATAAACCCACAAATACAAAAAAGAATACAAAAAAGACTTTAAAAATAAACAGATTTGGTATTTCTTCTGTGTAAGTTGGGACTTTTTCGTATGAGCCCCCAAATGTAGTCACCCATCATATTTTCATTATATTGTCCTTGATAACGCTTTTCGAAGTTCATTATATCCTGGTGGAAACGTTCCCCTTGCTCTTCTGAATATGCACCTAAGTTGTCTTTAAATCTATCCAAATGAGCATGTAGCATGTGGACTTTCAAAGACATTCTGCAACCCATAACTTTGAAGTTGTGAAGCATATCAGTAATAAGCTCCGTGTAATTTTCTGCCTTTCTATTGCCAAGAAAGCCATGAATCACTGCTTTAAGGCTGAGCCACGCTTGCTTTTCGTGCGTACTGAGGAGCTGTAGGAATTGTTCACTGGCCATTATTTTCTTTATTTGTGGACCGATGAAAATACCAGCTTTAATTTTAGCCTCTGACAATTTCGGGAAAAATGATTTTAAATATTGAAAGGCCTCAGAGTCTTGACGCAGAGCCTTTACGAACTGCTTGATCAGACCTAATTTAATGTGCAATGGAGGCATTAAAATATGATCGGGCTTCACGATTGGTTCATTTTTGACATTATGTTGTCCTATTTGAAACTCGCTCCGTTGTGTCCATGAGTGCTGCTGGTAGTGAAGTGCATCGGCTCTACTATCCCATAAGCAAATGTAACACGGATATTTAGTGTACCCGCCTTGCATTCCCATCAGAAATCCAACTATTTTAAAATCCCCTATCACTGGCCAGGCGTACTCTTCATATTTTATAATATTCGTTTTACATTGTGTAAAGGTACAAAAGCAAACTTTATTTTTTATAAATGGAGTTTTTGCTTTTTTTTCGATGTATATAATCAGAAAATATTTACTAAATAACAGACTCAAAGAAAAATATTTTTTTTGTTGACTTGTGTTATTTGCGTTACCGATGGACGTCAACAAAACGTGTCAGCAAAGATAAAAAAATAAAGCCTAGTTATACAATACGGTTCCGGTTGATTGGGGCTTAATTATTCAAACCAAGGCTGCAGCTGCGTCAAAGGAGTAAGATAGAGAGGTTGAGGCAATATGGGGGAATAGGAAAGGGGGAAGGGGCGGAGCGAGTATACCGCTCATGCTAATCGCATTATGTAGTTATGGCTCTTCAGCATCAATTTCTTCGATTCTTTTTATTATTTTATCGTAATCGTATCGATGTAATGCGTAATTGTGGCAGGTATTTAGGTCCTTAATAAAAACTGGTAATATCAATTTATCCTTATAAATTCGCAAAACATTATATAACATTCATACATCTTCAGATCCATATATTTATTATGCGTATATATGCTTTCATTTTTGCGTTTGTTTTGATTGCACTGTCGGTCAAATTAAAATGGGGCAAAAAATCACGCACTATTAAATATTGCGTATGTACGTATAATTCAATGTGGATATGGTTAAATGTATTTCTCCCTTAAGTGAATTTATGTAAATCTTATGAGAATAAATGTCTTTGAACCCATCATTGTAGTCTACAAACAAAGAGAAAATAATTAGAGAGGTTTAAATTTTTCATTGGACCTGATTATAAGTAAATATAAGATTTTGTTACTTGTGCAGGTTTTATGCATAGAAAATGCTAAATTAAAACATAAAAGATGATATTTACTAGAAAAAATACCTCAAAGTAATTAAGCTACTATTTCTTCTTTATAGATTGCTTCAAAACTAGTAAAAGTCTGACATTTAAGTGTTTGTAGGTAATTATTTAGAAAATTGAAGAAATTGCGCTGACTTCTGCAGCTGACAGCACAAAAAAACACTAGGAAGAATTTGACATCCCCGCTAAGGTCTCGGTAGCACAACGGTAGTGCAGCCTCCCGGTATAGAAAAGATGCAGTCACGTCTGACACCTGAGACAAGTTTATTACTTTTTTCTAGTAAATATCATCTTATTAGATTTAGTATCATGCTAACTTAACTGTTGACATTGATTCAGTATGTAAATCATTCATTAACACTTATATAAATTGACCTGATGCCGATCTTTAAAAGTCGAGTTACGGATATGAGACAACAAAATATTCATTTAACACCCAGCCACAGAACAATCATAAATATTGAACATATATAAATGTTTATTCTGAGTGGGAATTGAACATACGACCCTCGGCGTACAAAATAGGACTACTACCCAAAGCGCAATCGAGCCTATCCCAACGATAAATTCTGTGATATTAGTATGATAAAAAATACTTTTACTTAGTGTTGTTGTATATTTTATATAATTGAACATATAGGTAAGGTTCAATTTGCAAATGTATAACCCTTTTCTACTATGATCATTTCATCAATGACATTCTCGAGAGATACCAAAATGTTACATAATGCGCGTTTCAGTCAACAAACAGTTAGTATGTAAATACAAATGAATTGGCAGATGCCGCGAGATACGTGGCTACGGTGACGAATGAAAACACGTATATTTGAAGACTGGAGGAGCGCGGACGAAAAGATTTGAAGAAATAAATATAGAGTGCATGTCACAGGTGACTCACTACTTTTACATGGATTGATGCTAACAGAATGCTTTGTTATTGCATAGTGGAAATAAACAAGACACGTTTCGAATTGCGCGATTAAAATTTGCTTTTTCTTCACTAACATGACACAGGTGCCGGTATGACAATAAAACTCTGAAGCAGTTAATTTGTAGAGGTTATTGTTGTAGGAAGGAAAAATCTGAATTAAATTTAATATATGCAAAATTTGAAAGTTTGATGTTGAATCTAAAATTTAAAATTCAATTCAAATTCGGACACACATTAATTATGTTATCCGTTATGCTGTAATCAAGCTTCATAACATTATTTAAAGATAAACATTACCTAAAGACTATTTTACTGTAGTCTAAACTTTGCAAGTATGCATTACCGATAAATGTTCAGAATACTAACCAAGAACAAATTAACACATTACAAACAATATCTAATATCACGCCATTAATCGGGAAAACCCTTGGTGACTACAACACTAGAAATGATGTAACCGTTACTAAGTCCCACATACTTTCGGTTTGGCCTGTGTCATGTTTTACAACGAACAGATTTTCCCGTCACGCCGGTTCGTAAGCTATTTGTCAAATGTCGTTATCGGTAACAGCGCAAACGGCGTATGTAATTTACTAGTTGATAAGATACAGCGCGTCACTGTTCTGAGTTGGGATTGAGAAGTGCGTGGACGCATGCCAGCGCGCTGACGAAATTATAGACACACTGTCTAGAAGGTACAGTAATGCAACTTTATATATTAAAATGTGTATGGAACGTAGGGTAAGTTTATTATTTACACCTGTTTTAAAAAATTTATTTACATAAATATGGCCAGTAGAATACACAGGTATTTATGTATATAGAGTAAGAGTTGTACTAAGCCGCTACATTCAGTGTGCGTATAAGTGCTATCTGTTTTAGGTGGGCGGATTTGACGGGATCGAAGTGATTGAGACAAAGAACGAATCGATACGAGTGTGTGGGAATATAAAGGTTTTTTTAATACGTGTATTGAGCGTATCTGAGAGTTGAAATAGCGTATTTCCTGTTATATTAGTAAATATAATACAGCTGAACGAATAAATGAAAAAAAAAGAAAATTCAAAGAAATTTTAGTTTGATGACTTGTGCGTTTCAACAGTACCTACACAAATTAAACAATTTTGTATACATGCAGATATATAAAAAATAATATAGGTGTATGAAAAGTTATACAGGAATTGTACAAAGATTTTTAAAACATGAGGATTTTTTATATCCAGCTGATCTCCGAAATTTTGTTTGATCGATCCTGACTGGATTTTAGGAAAATGTTTGTTAAGTATGGTGTTTAAATTGTGTCTAGAATTAGAATAGAGACGCTCATACTTATCTTTTAATAATAGATAAGTATTTGAACAAACGAATGCTTTAAACCAGCTAATTTGTAATATTACCTCCAAAAGACGTACGCTCATCCTATATCAACATATGATGTAAAAAAACAAGAATAGATATGGGCCAGATATACATTTTGGCAAATTTAAGAAAACAACGTAAGCGTAACACGATACGCGAGTGTAAAGACCGTCGCAGGTTTTGCAATAAACTGATGAAACCATCGTAAAGATACAAAGAGAAAGATAATAAGAAAGTGCAAACTCGCCCTTTAACTTCAATCAATTTTTATTTATATGGATCTCCGTTAAATCGTATTATTATTGATATCTTAGTGATAAACGGAACTAAATTTGATAATTGTTGCAGAAACCATAAATAATAAAAACCTCAGACTTACGAGTAATTTATCTATGTTACGTTGCGAAAATCCATTCAATTTACCCAATTAATATCTACAATGAATTAAAACAAAAAGCGAGATAGCTTTCTATGTTCGTTACTTTCAGACAAGTATTAAATAAAAGGTGAAACAAGTTTAATCAGAAGTAATAGGAAGGGCCAAATAAAAGACGAATAAAACTGATTAAGGTCAAACAACCGTACCGAGAAAAAGCAATCATTCTAAATCTCGGTATAGATCTAACTAAGAATTGGAATCAACGCTATGCATAATTTTTTACGGAAATTAAACAATTATTTCACGAAACAATCAAAAAACACAATTGTATGCACTAATGCATTCATAAATACGCACACAATGACCTAAGATGCGATCGTTAGCGCTGAATGTGTTTAAAAATTGAACATAGGTACATTTTCAAATACGTAAGCCCTGTTTATTCAGCAGCCGATCAGGGAAAGGTGCGTGACGTCACGAGTCTGTGCGTCCCGTGCCACGATTCTCCCGTGGGTCAGGGTCAGGCCAGGAGCGAGGCGCGGGATCGATCTCTCGCCCTTGTCCTGTTTTTTACCATTTACGCTTTTACTTTTCATCCAACCTTTTATCTAGTAATGACACTTAAAAGTTAGATCCAGTGGTAGATTGACAATTTCGAAAAAGGCTTGCCTAACTACTAAATATTTATCATAAAAACAACGATTCTATCTTTTAGTAAAGCGAGTCCAATAAACATTCAATTAGACGTAAAAAAGTTACAGAAAACTAGTATAACCAATATAAACTATAACTCCGCGTTCGAATAGAACAAAATATGCCAAAAAATAAAACCAATATAAAAGTCCAATGCATGTGCTCAAGACAAAAAGGTAGCTTGTAAATGATAGGCTTGTAGATTTTATAACTTTCGAGATACCGATAGATAAGTGATATTTTTTTTTCGAAAAACTTTTGTTTGAAATGTATTTGTGTGTGAAATGTGTTTAATCTGCAACCGATATGTTTCTTTGATAATATTTTCTTTGGGAATTTATTACAACAAAATTTTCGAAGTCTATTTCATAGATCATAGAAATAAATTAACTGACAAGTGTTTTTTATTGATTTATGGATTGTTTTTAAAGTTTGACTATTGAGTCTTTTGATATTTCCGAAAGTAAACAAAAATACCTTCATTATCATAACCTTTTCATTCTTTTTTTATAAAATTAATATAAATTTACATATAACTAGTTTGTCATTTATTTCATTTGACCTAGTGATTTTAATAGATTAAATTTAGGAGGCAAATAATAAGGAATGCTATAAGCACAAACCAATTTATTTAACAGAAAAGAAAATAATCGATACATATAACCATTGACGAACCCGTTGGCGCATTAGTGTATATTTCTAATTTTTATATTATTGTTTGATCCCCAGAAAGGACATTTGTCCTGGTGTTTTCTATTTAAGTATTATTGTGAGTGATTTCTCTATTGATCGATTGAGTGATTTAACTAAGTGCTTAAAGCGATTTATAACAGAGTTTGGTCAATGTTTAAGTTAATGATAAAACATTTTTATATGTAGGTTTAATAAAATATAGCCGACGTTTCTCGGTTTTAATGTATTTAAATTGTTTTTATAACACTGACTGCGGATAAATTCAAAATACATTTGAGGTTTTATCCATTACTATTATATATTATACATCTCATTTTATGCCCGTCGCAAGCGATATAGATTGTTGTGCTTGCACACAATAATCCACTCTTCTATCGAGTCACCAAATCTTCTTCATTCTATTAACATCAAACAGTATAAAATCTTTTCACCCAATACCTTCGCGTTAAAGGTTTATAACAACAATACTTCCATCTACAACCCGAATGTGTCGTTCCTACAATTAACTGAAACGCAGTAGCAAATATTTAAATGTTATTAACAAGTTTCCCTACTTTTGTGAGGGAAAGGGAAACCCAAAAATCCTGGCAGCCGTGTCATCCTCAGCCTCCACATAAAATATCATAATCGGCTAAACATGTCGTGTACATATCCTAGGTTACCATCTAGTTAACATTATAATTAATTATGAATATTATTAGTAAAGATTTAAAGATTACTGTCATACATAATAATGTCAGTAATCTCTAAATCCTTACTAATATTATAAATGCGAAAGTAACTCTGTCTGTCTGTCTGTCTGTCTGTCTGTTACGCTTTCCCACTTAAACCTCTCAACCGATTTTGATGAAATTGGGCACATACAATCTTTAGACCCTGAGAAAAGACATTATAAAGTTAAGGTAAAGAGGTATTTGTAACGTCGGTCTCTTAACGTTGATAGAAAAAAGCTAGTCCAATCTGAAAACCCAATATAATTAACCATGATAACTCGTCCTGAGGACACGTATGAATACTAATTTGTAATTTTTTGAGGCTTGTATTAAGTTGAACTGCAAAATAAACTACCCCGGATATGTGCCAATGCTGGAACTCACGATAGCCTGCGAGTTGGAACGAAGCCAATACTTCACATTTTACGATTTTATTACACGTTACGTTACAAACGGCGGCTAGGTGAAATTATTTTTAAGAAACGAGAATTCTCTCTTTTCTTATATATTAAATGCTTCCTTAATTTATACTGCGGTGTACATATTACCCTGTTCTATATTTTTACATACATATAGTTCTACTGTATGTGTATTTAGTGACATACCGGAGGTAGTGACATACGTGTGGTATGTCACTAAAATTCTCCTTAACGGCTGAACCAACGTGAATGCTTTATTTTGTTTATTTGCGTTTAGATGGTGTCTTAGATGGTTTAAATTCACATTTCAGCACGGTCAATCTAGTTTATGTTTTAGGACAGTGTCTGACGGGTCCGGTAGAAAGTTTATAGTTAACTTTTGTGAATAATAATCGCTAAAACTAGGTAGTATAGTATTTTTACTGATTAAGTTATTGATAAAATAAACAAAATACGCGGACTTTTTTAGTATTTAATAACATGATTCCTATTATCGCTAAGGCATTGAATTTGAAGCAATTATAAAACTTGATAAGGCTATGCATATTAAATAGAAAAACAATTTAGAAAATGTTACTTGATTAAATTATAATAAAGTACATAACTTATTAAATTCAACTCCAGGCAGCAACTGCATGTTAGGGTTGTAGCGACGTCCCGTAAGTCGCAATGAGACGGGGCTAACGTGCGCGATAAAAATTACTCAAAACATTTCAAATGTGATGTGGTGAGTTGTGACTCAGCTTATTTGGGTGTATATAAAAGAATATACAAGGTTTCTACAATGTTAACGACGACCCAAATGGCACAGTCTAAATTCTGGGCCTATCTAATCTAGTATGAGAAAAATTACGTTTCTTTTGTATCCTTATGTTATCGGTATTGGTGCACTGGATATCAATTATAATGATCTTCGGCGTAGATAATAATAAACATCGTGTTATAGAAATTGACAAGAAAAACCTTAAATTAACTACTCAGCAATAGATTAAACTAAAGTAGTATAAACTATGATGAAATTATGCTGCTAATATTTCAAGTATTCTTTTTTTTATAACAATCAGAACGAGATAACTGCGCAAGCGCGTCTCCGGATGGCTTGCGGCTGTAGCTATAATACAAAATTGCCGTTATTTAAGCAACTTCGGGCAGACTGGTGGCGGCGGCATAGGTATTGCATTTTAGTTACCAAGCAGACAGTTACTTTTACTGTCGCGCGAATTCGGTTATAAAATAATATGTAAGCTTGAATCTTATAACACATGTTTTGTAAATAGAAGACCAACAATTTAATAGTAAAATTGAGAGGCCGCTGCAACATCGTTACTGCGACGTGACGCACGCATAAAGCGTCCCCGCCGCAAGCTTCCGTTATACTTCCATAGCACCGCGTAAGGCTACACCGGCGGCCTATTGTCGCGACCTGTGTGCTATCAGACTTCACCGACCAGACCGGGGTATATTGTTACTAGAAACTTTCACATGGAATTGGCGGCTAACTGAGAATTCATATCCGAACAGTAATACGCCAATCAAAAAGGCAAGAGGGATCATCTGGTTGCAATATACATTCGCTTGAATCATAAAACATTAAAAGGTTAACCCTTTTCAAAGTTTGTGTGCATTTGTAGCGTAATCAATACCTCGACGTTGTTTTATGTACGCATTAAGTTTGAGTAAACCACATATTTGTGCATATTTAATTATTTTAGTACACAATTTTCCGAGAGTTTGTTTATTAAGGTGTCTGTAAACATTGAAGTTATATCTAACTTGAATACTCATGACTGGTGATAATAATCAATCAAAGATAAAAAAGGAAACTTCAATGGAGATCGCCCCGAGATAATTTTATAACTGAATATCTATATTCATGTCGCAACTAGGTACATAGCCTTCTCTGGAAAAAAAGATCAAACCAAGAAGAGATCCAAAAATGAGTATAAAAAGAAATGGCGCATTAATAAGCTAGTGCTCAGAATGGGTAGAACTATTTTTGATACTAGCGATACATTGTTTATATTATTTCTGGAATCCACGATTTAAAAGCATGTCATTATTGAAGACATAAATTTTGTTATAACGTAGGCTTCCCATGTAGTCCAATTTTTAGTAAGAATATGGAGATAAAATACAGCTTATATACTGGCTCATACTTTAACTTTGTATTAGCGAAAAATTTCGAAATCGGCCTAATATTTTTTTAGTTTATTTACACAAACGTACAAATATAAACAAACAACAAATACAAATCCTGTTTACTTCCTACCATTTTAGGTACGAATTTGCAATATTTGTTGCAAACAAAAATACAAACCTTTTTGTTAATAATATTGGTATAGTTTTAAGAGAGACAGATGGAGAAATAATTAAACTGTATTGTGCTCATGTAATCAATTTATTTTGTAAATATTACAGTTTGTAATAAACTATTTAATTTCCAGTATTGATGCGTATTTTAACACCTAGACACAGAAAAAAAATAATCATATTGGTTCTGTTATATAACGACCCCACGACCTATGGCGCTCAAGATAGGATTGATCGTAGAACTACCATCGCCATCGGGCTCGTATCATACACATATATGACTCAATTCATATGGACGACACGAGTCGTGTTACTACGTAAAAGATAAATCGAGCGACCTATGGTTGTGTACCGCCGCTATCACACTTCCGAACAGAGGACCAGACCGGACTGGGCTGCGACTAGCTTTGATGCGGGGTACCGATAAAATATAAATCAATATCCGTACCGGACACAGAGTGACAGATGAGGCATCGCAGTATAAATGAAAGTGTAAAAGTTTATTATCAAAAACTTCATTTCGTGTCTTAATTAGATTCAGTTCAGCTGAACCTAATGTACGGAATTTTATAAACTTTGACGTTATTTGTTATTTTAATCTGACAATGTAGCAGTCAATTTTTTTTTATTATATCCTTTTTTAACACCTTAATTGTCCACAGGGTAGAATTAAATGAAAGAGGCAAAGGGTTAATGTCGATTTATGTAAATTACAATATCCTTTAAATAAACGGGATGTTACGTTTACAAAGATTTTTTTCCATTACAAATTGACAATCATACTGAAAAAATATATCAGAACCCGTAAAATACTTAGTATTAACTGTTAACTTCAAACAATAAAGACATCTGCATAGGCGTATCTATAATTATTTTAAAGGTTCCGCTTATACGGTGATTGAAATTTCATAAAATCTGAAATCTTAGAACAATTCTATAAAACTGATAACCTCCTTCTTTTTAAAACCATACGAAAATATATCTTGCTTAGAAATGACTTGATTTGATTTTTATTTACTTTTTAATAAAATTACTTTATATACTCTCTTTGTATCTTCTTGAATATACCAGTTAAGAGTGATGAGTAATCAGAAAGCTATTGTACGCATAAAAAAATACGACTACTATAAATGTTCGTTAACCGTGTGTTACCTTATCAGTTTTGAGCGAGCCATCTGTTGCATGTGCGGACAAAAAATGACAGTAATCTCACCAAACAGTCTTGATTCGATTGACCTGGGTAAGTTTAACCATATCATTGGCACACACGCTTTATGCGGTGACAATTAGAAACACGTGAAATGTTAAGTTTTTGATCGGATTAACGAAATATTTTTAAATAACAAGTACCATTTTACAAGGTGGAAATACAATTTTAATTATGTTTACATTAGCTTTAAGTATCATCTACTCTAAAAATGCCTGGAAAATACGTGAATTAAAAAAATCTACCCAGACTACAGAAAATTTGTTTGATATGTAATAATTTCGAAATGTCAATTTCAACAATGCTGTCCATAAATATTCACCGAAAGAAAAGGATCGTAAAAGCATAACAACTGTAAGAGAGAGTAAAACAGTTACTTTAGTTGAAAAATTGCACAACACGGACCAAAGTATCCCGAGCAAAGTAAAAAAAACTAAAACAATACATTTAATTAATTAATCCACAAATAGGCTTATTAGCTTAACACGCCCACTAACATTACTCTTTAACAGGCATCTAGCGCTCTCGTTAATTTTGCACAACGGCATATGTCGAGTGTTGCATAGTTTTAATTAACAGCAGTCTAAGAATTATTTTATGAAACACAATCAAGTTGTATTTTTGTTAAGGCCAATTTGTTGGGTGAACTGAGATATTTTGATGTCGTGTATCAATATTAACGGACATTATTTCAAATTAGTTGGTCAATCTATTATCGTTTTCCTGTCCATTTGAAAGGACACCTGAAGACATAGCTCGTGAATAATATATTTGTGGGGCTGTGCCACGAGGGAAGACTGAAATACTTCTTTTTTAAATTTTCAATACCTTATTAGCTGACGAAATCGAAAAATAATAGCTAGTGATAAGTAAGTAATCTATTTGTATACGTTATGTAACGAAAGGTATATTGAAAATATTGACACTTAGATTGAAGTCTGATTCATTTAAGATTAAGAAATGTTTGAAGACACATTTGATTGCAATAAGTAAATATCTTGGCATTGGTCTTATCTTAACTGTAATAATGAATTTTTTGGTGTTTTGTTATATTTTATTTAACTACTAGTACTTTATTTTATTTATGGTGTACTTGTTTAATAGTGACAACAGGCCCCTGGTATACTTCAGGCTTTTAAGGACCTATATGGCAAGAAATATAACAAATAGTACACATTTGTAACAGCTGCGACTTCGAAATCAAATCGTTCATTTAATGCATATGAGACAGTGTATTCATATATATATTATAGCGCTATAACTAGCGATAACTTGGAGCCAAACTATGTATGCAAAAAAGGCAACACATTTATAACAATTTTGCTTAACCTGACATATGAAAATTCTTAACTTTAGTATTTCATGCAGGTATTCATTTCTGTATGTTCTTACTTCCTTACTTACTTATAAATACAAACATTCAACGTTTGTTACTCTTTCAAGCAAGAAAGGCTGAACACATCTAGATAAAATTATAGCGCTATAACTAGCGATAACTTGGAGCCAAACTATGTATGCAAAAAAGGCAACACGTTTATAACAATTTGGCTTAACCTGACATATGATAACTGTATGATTATTCTTAACTTTAGTATTTCATGCAAGTATTCATTTCTGTATATACTTACTTCCTTACTTACTTATAAATACAATCATTCAACGTTTGTTACTCTTTCAAGCAAGAACGGCTGAACACAGCTAGATAAAATTTGCCAAAGAGATTATTTACAGTCTGGAGTAACAAATAGGCTACTTTTTATCCCGAAAACATGTTTCCGTGAGATAGATCTGACTTTTTACTATTCTCTATGGAATCTCTCTCGGCACGACTCTAACACACTTTAGCTGGTCGGAAGCGACTTCATTTTTTTCGGTATGCCAAGAGTTCATCAAGAATAAAGTGTGAACTGATTATAATTATTTTATTTATTCATATTATGGGTTCGAAATAGTAATGGGTATGTTATGATAATCTAAGTATAACTATTTATATCCAAAGATTGTCCAGAGGAAATAACATTTTTTTTTCTTTACATAACGACATTACAGTTTCATTTCGTCTATAATATCAAATTAATTTTCTCAGTACAAAAACGAAGTGCATAATATGAATATCATATTATGATTAATTATTACTCTTACTATATTTATACCACAAGAATATAATACGATTCCAAGCTAATCACTTTTAACAGTAGCGGTATTAATTATACCAATACACATTTATAACAACTAACTAATTTACAACCTCTTCGGCTTTATAATATTAGTAGCGAGATTTTATTAATGGTAGAAAATCTAATTTTGTCACGCAACATCAAACCGATGTTGCGTCTTGTGTACAAGAATATAAGATCGGACTATATCGGCGTTGCGGTTTACCGAAACAGTACTCGTATACGGTTTCCAATGGCATATGCAAACAATGATAGTATTCAAACCGTACAGGAAAAATCTAAGTTTACAACAGTGTCGACGAATCGAAATTAACATCACACAAATACGTATTAAATGTTTTGATCTTATAAACTATGTTTGTTTATATTTACTAATATTTACGCGTTCACTACTCATAATAACTTCTTAAATTTTTTCTTCACCGTCTTGGTTACCTTGCGGAATTTTAAAACCGTTAAAAGAGTAGTATGTTTTTTTCCCAGCTTGGAAGTCAACATGATTTTCATAACAGAACCAATTTGCTTACAGGCAATTGTCGTGCTTATATGTTTATCATGAATCATAAATTTATCATAAGATATTTCTACATTAAATTGAAATATAAATTATCCTATTTCTCAAGTTCGATAAAGCTGTACACACTATGCAAAAAAATTATTAAAACCTGTTCTGTAGATTAGAAGTTCAACTTGGATAAACACCGTGACATGAAATTTTTATATATAAAGAAAAGTGATACCACAATTCCTTTAAATAAAATACACACTATCATATAATGTCTAAAAACTAAATCTAAATCAATCGGGGCTATAGTACTCGTGTACTCTTCAAGTAACTTATGTAAAGTTATGGTTTTTTGAGTTTATGGTTTTTTCTATTTAGATAAATAGTATAGATATAGATAATAGTAACTACTAGAATTTTTTTATACATAATGGGCTCGTTTGCATGTGATAACATTTTTGACCTTGTTAATGATAGTGGAACAATTCTATCCAAAGCAGGAAATATGATCAAGTTATGCCTGCTTTACACTGCCGGGTTGGTCGTCATTTTGCACGGATAACAATCCCATGATTGGGCAAGCTTATTGGCACCATTTCATTGCCTATTATTTTTATTTAGGCATGATAATTAATATTACTTAGTAATCTGGTAAATGGTATTCCTCTAATATGACTTTTGAAATGAAAACCACAGTAGAAGGCCGAAAGTCTCAATAAAAAGGCTGTCATAGTTTAGACAACGATATAAGTTTGAAATATAAATTTTCAGATTTAATGTTGGAAAGATAAATTAATAATTTTCAATAAGTTGGATACAAATTCAGCAAACCCAGAAGAAGCTGATTTTGATGCTTGGCATTGGTACACACTTGTGTTCAGTAGGGCCCACCCAGGTAGTTCTATTTTAGGATAAATGACAATGGTAAACAGATTTTCTTTTAAGGTGATATGTCATAATGCACTCATGTAACATGATTACCATTTAATAGTATTTTTAAATAGTGTTAGTTTACAAGAATTGACAAACTGTTTTGTTTCCCTATTATGCACTTAAAGAGTTCTCACAAATTATTGGAAGATTTTATACATGGTGAAAAAACTTTAAAACATGACTGAGGAAAATACCAGTTATAGATAAGAAATACATAAGATATAGTACTACTTTAAATATAACAGATAGTATACCCAAGTAAAGTTAATATAAAGTGCTTAAATAATTCAACTATGGGCATTGGACGAAATAAGTTTATGCACCAGTACTCCTACTAACTACTACTAACATTTCAAAGAGTTAATGTTGAAATAGACAAACAGGAAGTTTGTGCAACATAATGCTGTGTTTATAAAAATATACATCTTGCAGTGAATTAATGAGGTAACTAAACATTCCTAAATGGATGGACATTTAAAAATAACAAACTAAAAAGATGAGAGGCCTAGACAGTGTTCTAGATAAATTTAAAAAGAAGTTTTATATTAAATTTGTTTTGTAATATAAATATAGAGACACTGTAACTTGTTAAAGAATATTTTGAGTATCCATCAATCTCATTACATACCACAGTACACAAATCTTGAATTAAGATCTAATAAAACAATTTATTAATAGTAATATATAAAATAGGAAAGTTAATGCTGCTTATAATAATCAAATTTTAACTAATAAATATTAGTAAGAAGCCATTTAGCAAATAAGTGCGAGAGACCTTGCTTGTGGCCACATTATGATGAAGACCAGATGAACTTTTTGTTTTTAAAAAAACACTATCAATAATATGCTACATAGAAATCACAAATGTTTTCTTATTAGTCATTAGTTAAAGGCTTAATTCATAGTATAAAATAAATAATCACAATCACAATAACTCAAAAAATGCAAGCAATAGGAATTTTGACATTTATCCTTCGCCATTTTCACCTGGGTACATGTACTTGTACAGCACGTCTAATATAAATGATAAGTATATAGTTTCATCACATACAATAATAAATAAGCAGAACTCATAAAATATTGAAACAATTAGAGTAAATTAATTAAATATATCGAAATAAAAAAAATGGTAGCTTTGATTCACTTACGTCGATATCGATATTGGAGGATGGGTTGGTTGGTTTGTGGTCCGAATTCGCTTGCTGGTCGTTCACGATAGTATGTAGTATTTTTGAATCATCGTTAGTCATAGTTGTAACACTTTTATCCGGGGCTTTCGGTTCCTTATCATATTCCGGTGGAGGAGCCATCTTGAAGGAAGAGCAGTCAGATGACACAAGTCTTATGACTTTTACACACCGAAATCACTCTCTACCCCGTTTTTGATATATTTCAACACAACCTATCTATTAAATCATGTTCCCGTAATTTTCTACAACATAATGAAAGTTCTAAGTATTTGCAAAACCGAATTCATCGTTTTCGACAGCTTCCGACTAACATTTTAACGACTACACATGCGCCCTCTAGCGCTACAAAAAGCTTCACAAATCCTACTACACAGTTCAACAACAATCAGCCAGTATTACGAAATATGTTCGAAAGAGAAATTAATTGAATTGCTATTTTATAATATTCCCCACAACTATAATATTATCTTTATCAATCGTATCTGTATTAAAATTAATCTTTAATATATTAATCTATTTAAATCAAATTTTTTATTAAGTGTGTGCTAAGGATATACGCTTATTCAAATTGTTTCTGAACGAGTACAGAAATAAAATATGGTAAAAGCGTTGTATTTCACGCCAGAACATAAAAAAAAACGAATTTAGAGCTGTCGTTTAGAGATTAAGTTATTGATTTTGTGGTTGCCAATATTACATTATATTAGTTCTTGAACTTTTAAGCAAGGAGAGTTCCTGTTCACCATGAGTGAAACCAAAGAAAATATTTTTCTCTTCGTTCCTAATATAATCGGTAGACATAAATTGTTGATCTTGTAGTTTTATGCTTTTTATTATTGAATGTTGTTTACACTATCTTTGAATATTCCAGGTTTCGCCAGGGTCATCCTGCTGATTATTGCCCTGTATTATATGCCTACGCATTGTGCGTTGGCATGTACATGCTATGTTACTTCAGCTTTACTTGATGCCGTCGATGGTCATGCTGCTAGATATTTTAACCAGGGTATGTACTGCCTCAATTAATTAAATTATAAAATACATGCATGTTACCTTTTATGTCTGTTAAAATACTGCCTACTGAGATAGATATATAATACAGTTAAATTCATTTTGAAGGCAACAACACAGGTATTTTTTATTTTATTGATTAAGTCTAAACTTGAATAGTAATTAATGCATATATTATTATACTAATTTAAATATTTAGTATTTAGCCGTTTAAGGTGACATAAATTTAATTTACCTTTATTATCACCTTGTGGTGTAGATTAGTCAAGTCATTTCTTTAGATTATTTATTACAACATCTTTAGTGATAAATTAAATGCTTTTAATTCATTAAAATAGAAGGTCAAGATAATATGCAAATGGAATAAAATAACATCAATATTTATACCATATTGACTCAACACACTAAATAAATGTTTTAATTATGAACTTTCTTATATAGGGACTAAATTTGGAGCTATGTTGGACCAGCTGACTGATCGTGCAGGCACCGCTTGTCTCATGATGACACTAGCAACATTCTATCCACAATACACTATCTGGTTTCAATTATCCATGGGCATTGATATCACTGGCCATTGGCTGTACCTTCACTCCGTAACTCTTCAAGGAAAGGCCTCACATAAATTCATTGACATGTCTGGAAACCCCATAATGCGTTTATATTACACAAACAAAACTGTGTTGTTTTTCATGTGTGCTGGAAATGAGGCATTTTATGCAGCATTATATGTAATGTACTTCTTCACTGGACCTATAGGTAAGTTACAAGTAGACT
Source organism: Heortia vitessoides (assembly GCA_020976665.1). Taxonomy (NCBI): domain Eukaryota; kingdom Metazoa; phylum Arthropoda; class Insecta; order Lepidoptera; family Crambidae; genus Heortia; species Heortia vitessoides. The sequence continues at coordinate 5,092,521 of JACJUM010002809.1, forward strand.
CAATGTATGCAGGGTTAATATACACCAGTAAATATTTCCATTATAATTTGTCATATATTTTCAAAATGCTTCAGAAGTGTTAACATTTCAAGTGGAAAAAATCCTTATCATTCCAATAAGCTTTGCTTATTTATTTTACTCCAAAAATTTATGTACCCTATCTCTACAGTAGTAATAAAACTTATCATTTATTTTCAGTGCTAGGAATGGGACTGTTTAAACTGATTGCACTGGTCTCATTCCCTGTGGCGTTTGTCAAGGCTTTGATTACAGTCCTGCACATGATGGTTGCTTCTCTAAATCTAGCTACTATTGATGTCAACGAGCGGGCTGCTGTCGCTGCCAAACAGAATTAAACCTGCTTTGTCTTCCTATCAAACTGAACAGCCAAATTTTTTTAAATCATTATACATATTAAAAAGTAAAATGTTATGGTTTAAAATATTACACCTCCAATTAATTGATGACTTATTGGCTTTATGGATTTATGTGAGTTAGGCTTTAGCTACTTTTTTTATGGTATTACTGTTTCCTCTTTGAATGATGTAGCTGTATGTTTATGTCAGTAATTTGAACCTTAAACTTTGACCTAATATATTGTTATAAATAGTTTCATGTTATCATATAATTGTTTTCAAAAATATAGTGATTTGATGATATTTAATGGTTAATGTCGAAAATACTTAGATATTGATATATCGTAATTTTAACATGCATTTGTTTTCTAAGGTTACCTGATTTATTGTTTTTGAGCATGGATGTAACACCAATTTAATTATGTTATATATGAATATTACATTATTTAAAATTAATTAAATACTGCAAAATATTGAAACTAGTCAATAGCCTTAGATATGTGTATCACATTAAATTTATTCCAATTTTGTTAATGTCTGCAGGATGGCATATTTATTTTACAATATACAAAGTATTGTCTTTAAATTATATTAATTGTGTAATTACTATTTGTGATTTCTAATGTGCATTCTTTTGGCGAGTAGGGTAATTTATTTAGTGTAAGATCTATATGTTAGTTGTAAGTTAAATGCTATTAAATTCCTTTTAGGAAACACATTGTCTTATTAATTGATAGTTATTTTTTTACACTTTTATAGTTATTTACTTGTTACAGTTTTTATTCAATATGCTTTGTAGATATTTATTTCAATTGGAAACATTAAAATTCCATGTTTAAGCAAATCAGTAATACAATTCCTATATAATTCTCAATTTGCTTGGGTTTTATTTAGGTTTGTGCTGATTTCTATATTTGTTTTTTTATACTTGAAAAGCTTAGTTTCTGGCTAATTAATTGTGACCCAGGTGTTGGTATTTTGTCTGTATGTAAAACTTTTAACATGATATTGAAAATCAGAACAAGGCATAGCCTTTATTTTAATATAAAAAAAAATATGTTTATTGTTATTGTATGTAATAAATGGTCCTAATAATATACACCCCTAAATTTCATTAAATTTGGTCATCTTTACTACTGATATAGATAGAATGAAAACGACAAAATTTGTATTAGATATTTATTGTTAATAAAATTTAGTGTATTTTATATGCAAATACATAAAAGGCCTTTAATAAGAGAAACTTAAAATTGTAATATGCAGTAAATGCATTAAAATAAGCTGAAGTGAGAATAATACTAAAAGATAAAGCAGATTATGTGAACTTTATCAATTGCATTCGAAAATTATAATATTAAAGTTATCCCTTTAGGCTGCTCATTCCAGCTCTCATAATTTCATCAACAAGAAGGAGGTTGCTGGCGATGACTGAACAAGAGTTAACTATTTGTTTCTTCACTATATAGTTGTCAAGAATTCCGAAGTCAGTTGGTTTAATAGCTTCTCCAGAGCTCAAATCTAAGCCAACGGGATCTGGACACAAACGGGACTCTTCTTGAAGCTTGACTATTGTATCCTGAGCATCATAACCAGAGTTTACAGCCAAAGTCTTGGGAATGACCAGTAAGGCTTCAGCATAAGCTTGAATGCCCAAACGAGCCTTACCCTTGACAGTGTCCTTGTACTTCAGAAGCTCCATGTTTGTTTTAATTTCGAAGGCGCCAGCGCCAGGAATCACACATTGGTCTTCGATCGCATTGTTAATAGCTCTCAAGCCGTCACGAATGGCGTCTTTAATTTGCGTCAAGGTGTGTTTGTTTGGGCCCTTAATAAGGATAGTAACAGATAGAGGATTTTTGCACTCTTCTACGAAAGTGTATTTCTCCTCACCTAGAATATGTTCATATACGAGGCCTGCATATCCAAGACATTCTTCGGTGAGGTCGTCGACCGAGTTCATGGCGGAACCACCGCAAGCGAGGGCGAGACGTTCCATATTCCGCCTCTTAGCTCTGCGAAGAGCAACTATACCTTCTTTTGCAAATGCATCTAGGGAAAGAGGGTCTACACCTTTTTGGTTGATGACCACAAAGTTCTTGTTTGTCCCATCACACAGCTTTTTTTTAAGGGCAATAATCTGAAATTAAAATCAAATGTCTTGAAATGTTAAATGATGTCACTCTTGCTATGTATGTATAGATGAATTGCATTGCTGACTTAAATACAGTTTTTAGCACTAGGCAAGAGATAATACAAACAAATAGTTTCAGCCAGGGTTTGCATGTAATTTCAAAAAAAAATGTTTATTTACAACATTACATTAGAAAACTAATATTATCAGTGTTTCTCTACTATATTATGTAGATGTATAATACATACATTATGTTATTTAACATAAATTCAATTAAATTAAAGTGGAAATTTTATATATGAGTAACCTGCACCGGTGCACGGGCGGTCTCCAAGAGAGCGTGTAGAATCTGTACCATCACTGTACTAGAATAATGAGTCATTTATGGTGACTGTCTGTGGTTATGTATTTTTATTTTTTAGTATATGTATCATCAATCAGTTACAAAATTATAAGCTGATGACTTTTCTTTTACTTGTAAGCAAGAAGACTAGCACCTTTATATAATCTGTTTTTAATAATACATTCTTCATGGGAATAGAATATTTAATGATGATAAAAATTGTAATATTCAAATGAATATTTTTTATTTATAACAATTTTTTATTGACTAGATTGACTATTTTCTAGTACATACATTTTAATATCTGCTTTAGTATCCTATTGTTTTTAAAACGAAATATAGCAGTACTCTTGGTTAAATTGTATTCAACGATTATTTTAATCAAATTACAAGTTTTGATCAGGAGAAAATAAAATATGTATAAATAAAATACCTTCTTAACTCTCTGGTCAATGAAGTCCCTCTCAGCCGCTATCAGTTTTTCTCTATCCTCAGCAGACTTGTAGAAGAATCCAGAGTTAACTTCAGTCTTTTCATATTCTAGTGATACATTGCAGGTGAGAATATAAGCATTTTCAACCCGCTTGGGCATATCAGGATGACGAGCACCATGGTCCATTACAATACCTAAAAGTTTTATACAGAACCTGTTAATAGTTCAGTAAATACAATTTTAAACAATATCTAGATACTTCATTATAAATTATTATGCAGCAATTACTACATGGCATTTTCATAAAATTCAATTTTTTTTTAAAGCAGAAAGTATTTGTTATTATTTATTTTGTCATACAAGGTAAACAGACAATCTGTTATGATGGCAATAACTGATACTAAATATTGACATTACACTTTTGTCACAAAATATTTGAAAATCAAAGAGGGGTTCTGACATTCAAAACCCTTCCAGCTAAACAATATCTTTACTTACAAATAATCTGGAAAAATAACAGGAGTGGTACAAAAAAATTAATCACTACTCATATAAATTTTTGCTTACCCCGAATTAGTGTAGTCTCAGTGGCAGTCTTATGTTGCATCTCCATCAGTTCTACCATGTGCAAGTCTACAGGCTTGCCTGGTGTGCGAATTGCAAGCACAGCATCTACACAAGCATCTGTCAAAACATCAGCAAGGCTAGGATGAACCTGAAAAATTTGATGTTTATTGAGACCAAATATATTTTTAACATATTTTTTTTTCTTATAATATAAATTTATGACTAGAGGGCAGTTTAGAGATGACATATAAATTATAATCATTAAATCAAATAATTGGAAATGTAATCCAATGATGAAAAGAACTTAATAATTTAATTAATTGTGATCTAACCAAAGTTAATCACCTTAAGATATAATCACTTTAAGACACCTTGCATCTTGTAACTAACCAGCCAGTGGGTGTGACCATATTGTTTTCAGCTACAGAATGTAGAATGTATTCCAAACCTAACAGGTTATGCATCTTACCTTAGTTTTCAAGGAGGTTCTAGCAACATCAAGTAAATTTTCTCTCTTGACCTCAACTGGAATTTTGATGGATTCCAATACTTCTAAAGCTTTAGCACGAGCCAAATCAAATCCTTCAGTTATAATTCTGGGATGCAGACCTAGAATGATAATGGAATTTATATTTTTCTTATTCTCACCAGTATATACACATACTAGGATCAAAATTATTATTGTATCAGTCACATTTAAAGTGTTCCGTGAAAGTGTTTTTAATATCATGTAACTTCAAATAAATTTCTATTGGGAGTTTCTTAAGACATAAAAAGATATTTTTCTGATTAACAAAAACTTTTTCCTACAGTAATATTCTTCATAATTTAATTCTGCCACAATTTTAAAATTATCAATAATATCATAAATTAATATAAATTCAGAATATTACTTAATTTTATTTGACAATTGAGATAATAAACAATACTACACCTTCACTGATGTATATATCAGCTTGCTTTAAGAGTTCCCCAATAAGAAGTACTGTGGATGTAGTGCCATCACCAGTGGCGTCATCCTGGGCAGTCGATGCACGCGCGATTAAGGACGCAGTAGGGTGCTGAATTTGCATCTCGTGAAGCAATACGTTCCCATCTTTAGTGATCTTGATGTCTCCTGCACCAGACACCAACCTATGAATGCGAGATGACAGTTCGGTCATATGACTTTTAAAAATGAATTTTCACAGTATATGTCAAGAAAGTTATTCGTTTAATATCTTAACATAGAAAAAAAACCTGTAAATGACACCCCAAATAGGCAGATTAGTTTGGATATTGCACAGTTAAAAGTCTAACTTACATTTTCATTGTCCCCTTAGGACCGAGGTTAGTTCTCATCACATCTTGAATACCTTTTGCAGCAGATATATTAACTGCCAAAGCTTGAGCAGCTCTAGCGATTTCAGCTTTGGGATTAAGTAAACTAATTGCAGCCATTGTTCCTCCTTATTCCACAGATTTAATAAAACCAAACGTAGAGCCCGGTACACGAGGAAGACAAGCGAGAGACGAGACTACGAGGGTAATATTTTTTGAACTCTATGGTTTGGTTTCACGGACTTGATTCATAGACGACTAGTATTTTAAATAGTATATTCATCTAAAGTAGTTGAATACATTTTGTATTGTAGTAATTTACTTATTTTCACTACAAGCAAGAACATAATACTTTAAATCGAATAACATATAGAATAGTAATTTGCATAAAAAGTAAAAGTTATAGATCATTTGTTATTTCGTCTGTTTTATTACATTTGTGTGTTATATTTTCTGAACGAGGATATTTATAAATAGTTTTGTATTTATGCCCTCAATAACTTACAAATCGTCGCTCATTAGATGATGATGATGATGAGAAGATGTAATAATAACCTTTCATGCATATATATTGAACATTACGCTACGGTTTTATTATTTCGGGACAGAACAGACAATAAGTAAAGATATATTTATTTATATTATAATATAAGGTATTTGTTGCTCAAAAAAAGTATATACCAGCCATTTGCCGACTATCTCATGGCTGAACTTGTAAGCTGATATTTAAAGACCTTGGTTTACTGCCACTTCCGATATTGTACATATATGAAATCTCTAGTTTTGTATATAAACATAAAATTCTATTATATTGAAAAAAATTATAGTTTAAAAAATTAAAAATTACGCTTTTATTACGCACTAAAATATAGTTCAATAAACTAAAAAACACGCTTTTATAATAACAATATTTATTTTTATCCTTCACACTTAAGAACTTACAATATTACTTATATATATTGAAGTACTTAAATCAAGCTGCAAGTGCGGTGGAGACTGGAGTCTGAAACTAAGCTTAGTTTACTAAGCTTGTAATTTTCAAATCATCAGGCCTCCCTACCGGTACAACAGCATATACTTTATATTAGTGTATGTATTACTTCTTATATAATTAAGAAATTGGGAATCTTTTGTAATTGGGAATCTTTATGGTATTGGGAGTGTCCGCAGATAACACTACTCAACACTAAAAAAATTTCTGATTTGGCTCATATTGTTTCATATCGATGTTGACTAATAATAAATATATGTAGGCATTTTATTTCGATATCACGTCTAGAAACTGAGAAATATGAATTTTAACTTTTTGACGTAGCTTATAGCGCTAATTTGAAAGAAACATATGATGTTATGAAACTTGTATTAGAAAAAATAAAATACAATAAACATAAATGGCAAATTTGTGCAGATCTTAAAGTAGCTGCTTTGTTAACTGGCTTGCAGTCAGGCTATACCAAATACTGCTGCTTTCTTTGCGAGTGGGACAGCCGAGCGCGATTACATTTTATAAAAGAAAACTGTCCATCCAGTGACTCTCTCTTACCGGGACAGAAAAATGTTAAAGTTGATCCTTTGGTTGAATCCGCTAAAATTATTTTGCCGCCGTTACACATTAAATTAGGCCTCATAAAAAATTTCGTAAAACGCTTAAACATAGATAGCCCTAGGGCTGTCGGTTATCGCTCGTAGGGCAGGGACTTCACGCGTTCGCCGGCGAACGCGGTGTGCTGCTCTGTTGTACGAGTGCATGTGGAGTGTAGGTGATTGTTTTGTGACAGTGAGAGGGCGAGAAAGGGCTGCGATTTTCGCGGTTATTTTATCGGGAGGGTCATCTAAGACGTGACGCGGTCTACGATATCGGGCGTGAACAGCAAACCTTTTCATTTAATACCCATATCATGGAAATGCATTTTAAACAGCCAGTTCGCCAGTTCGTTCTAATCAAATACCAAGCAGTGGGTCTAATTAAGATTCCAAGATTTTCTTACAAATAAAAGCGTGTTAAAAAGCTAGTGATGTCAATTCTAGACTTTAAGAAGAACCCTAATAAACTTGTTTTAAATGTGACTAATTTACATAGTCAGGCAGCTTAAAAAATACCCAATAATGTAAAAGACGGAAATACTTTACTTATTTTCTAAAAAACTAATTGACTTAATACTTGTAATTATCTTAAGGTATTGTATTATTTTTTATGTCTTAATATGTATATTTTTTACATAATCTTGAATAATAAACAAGTATTTGACCATTGTTTATCGTAAATAAAATACTTTTATAATTTAACTTTTTTAAGTCTTGTATTCCGAAAAAAGATGCGTTTAGTAACGTTAAAGTATTTACGTTTACAGTAAGCTACTATTTCTGAATGTTACAGCAAGAGTCATGTGTCATGTATACATATCTATGTAATAGTGTCCTCATATGGTGAACAAAAATAATGTTCTATTTTAGCCTGTTAATTTGAGATGTAGACACGAGAACTTGCGAGAACAATCTTTTGGTGTTCTTCGTAAGAGTAGCCGGTTACTTAAAAGTACACAGAAAACGTTACTAAATATATGTGAATAAAATGGTAGTTCATAACGAAGAAGCAGAAAACTGCAAAAATAAAGGTAACGAATCCTTTAAGTCGGAGAGATACGATGAAGCAATTTCATTTTATACTAAAGCAATCAACCTTGCTGAGAAAGATAGTCGTGATCTGGCTACCTACTTGAAGAATCGTGCGGCGGCGTTCCTCAAAATTAATGAACATGACAAGGTTATAAAGGATTGCGACGAATCACTTAAGATAGTCCCTGAAGATCCCAAAGCCTTATTTCGTCGATCACAAGCATTTGAAACCTTAGGGCGGTTTGAAGAGGCTTATCGTGATGCAAAGACCATATTTACAGTTGACCCGTCTAATAAAGCAGTGCAACCAATATTATCGCGTTTGTATGCTGTGGTACAGGAGAGAGCAAAACAAAATGCGCAAACTGGCAATAAAGTGGAACAAATGTTCAAGTTGGCTTTCGACCTTTCAGAAAACATTGACAAACGAGAAAAAGCAATGGGCAACCTTCTAGTACTTGCTAAAGAAAATACAGGGGCTGAAATCATGATAAAAAATGGAGTTGTCCATAAAATACAACAATTGCTCAAGGTGGAAAAAAAATCTGAAATTTATGTTAATGCTGTACGTGTTATCAGTCAACTTTGTAAGAGAAATATTGATAGAACAAAAAATGTCATCAAAATGGTAGGAATACCTTGGTTTCTTGATTTGATTGATAGCACAGAAGAAGAAAGGGTAAACACAGCTCAGTATTGCCTTCAAACCATTTTAAATACATTTTCAGGAATGGATACTAAGAAGGAAAGTAAACCTGATCCAAAATTGTGTGAAGAAAATAAAAGTGAAATTGATGTTTTGTTGACTTGCCTTACTTACTCTATAACTAATGTTGTAATTAGTGGTTCTGCTCGTGATGCTATCATGGAGTTGATTATGAGGAACTGCCACTATAGTGCTATTAATTGGGCAGAAAGGTTTGTTGAAATCAAAGGTTTGCAGAGGTTGCTTGCTGTGTGCAGTGAGCTAGAAGAATATAAGTATGAATCTGCTATGAATATCACTCCTTCTTCAAGAACCATTGCAGCTGCTTGCCTTGCTAAAATTTATGAAAATATGTACTATGATGAGGCTAGAGAAAAGTTTAATAGCCAAGTTGATGAGTTTGTTAAGGACAAACTAATGACCCCTGATCTTGAATCTAAAGTCAGAGTTACTGTTGCTATTACATCTTTGCTACGTGGCCCTCTTGATGTTGGTAATTATGTTATATCTAAAGAAGGCATATTGGAAATGATTCTGGTTATGGCTCAAACTGAAGATGCTGTTCAGCAAAGAGTTGCTTGTGAATGTCTAATAGCTGCTGCATCTAAAAAAGACAAAGCCAGATCAATAGTTAACAAGGGGGTTGATATATTAAAGAAACTGTATTCTTGTAAAAATGATGCTGTCCGTGTCAGAGCTTTAGTTGGTCTCTGTAAAGTTGGTAGTTTTGGTGGTGACGATGCCTCTATTCGTCCATTAGCTGATGGATCTACTACAAAGTTGGCAGAAGCCTGTAAAAAGTTTTTGGTCAATCCAAAAAAAGAGAATGACATAAGAAAATGGGCAGCAGAAGGACTTTCTTATCTTACTCTAGATGCTGATGTCAAAGAAAAGTTAGTTGATGATAAAGCTGCCATACTATCTCTTATTGAATTAGCTAAAACTGGTGATCAATCTTGCCTCTATGGTGTTGTAACCACCTTGGTTAATTTGTGCAATGCCTATGAAAAACAGGAAGTAATGCCTGAAATGTTAGAACTAGCTAAATTTGCTAAACACCACATACCAGAGCAGCATGAATTAGATGACCCTGATTTTATCAATAAGAGAATAACAGTTTTGGCCAGAGCTGGTGTAACATCAGGTTTGGTTGCCCTATCAAAGACTGAAAGTCCTAACTCAAGGGAACTTATTGCAAGAGTATTTAATGCTATTTGTTGTTTGCCTGATTTAAGGGGTGTAGTTGTACAGCAGGGAGGAGCTAAAGTGCTTCTTCCTATGTCTCTAGAAGGAACCAGTAATGGAAAAAAACAAGCAGCTCAAGCTCTTGCAAGGATTGGAATAACAATCAACCCTGAAGTAGCTTTCCCAGGACAAAGAAATTTAGAAGTAGTTCGGCCACTTGTAGCACTGCTTCATCCAGATTGTTCTGCTCTAGAAAATTTTGAAGCTTTGATGGCACTTTGCAATTTAGCAGGCATGAATGAAACTACGAGAAACAGAATTCTTAAAGAAGGAGGATTAGCTAAAATTGAACATTACCTCTTTGAGGATCATATGATGCTTCAAAGGGCAGCAACTCAGTGTATTTGTAACTTGGTACAGTCAGAAGAAGTAATCAAAATGTATGAAGGTGATAATGACAAAACCAAATATTTGTACCTTATGTGCCAAGATGAAGATGTTGACACTGCCAAAGCTGCATCTGGTGCTCTGTGTGTGTTGACTTCAGTCAGTAAAATCTGTTGCAGAAAGCTGTTAGATGTTGGGCCTTGGTTAGAGAGCTTGAGATGTTTGTTGGCAAATCCTGATAAGGAAATACAATTCAGAGGTACTTACATGTTGTATAATATTATTATAGATGATAAAGATATAGCTGCAAAAATATTTGAAACAGATGTAATGGAAATACTTATGGCATTAACCAAGCTTGATGATCTAGACCAAAAAAGGACTAAAGAAAATGCTCAGAAATGTCTGGATACTGCTGAAGAACTAGGAGTAATACGGAAGCCTGATGAAACTCAGCAGCCAATCATGGATCCTTTCAAGGAGGCTGAAGTAGAAGAAATAGAAGATTGAGTTGTTTTTGTTTGACTTGTTAAGATTATCTTTTATTTGTTTGTTGTTTGGGCACAGCCCAAATTAACTACTCTATTTATTTACAAAGAAAATTGTGTTTGTTTTAACCTTTGTATTATAAAAATAGTATTAAAGGCCTTTTTATATTCTTTTCTGCAGTTTTTTTAACTTACCTTTTCAAAGCTTTCCTAGCTTTCGAGTCCCACTTTTCTCGAGAAATATGAAATATTTTATGCATAACTTTACTGACAATTTCTTTATACTGTCGGCCTAGCTTTACCGTTTACTGTTAGTGAGCATTGGATAATATTATATTTTTAATAAAAATGCAGACTTAGAAAATTACGCAAAAATACAACTTATCTTACTTTGAAATTAGGCGAATAAATAGTTGCTATACACAAGTAGCTATATGTAGGTACTTGTGTATATCAACATTCGATGATTATTGGTCTATTATATGTACCTGCCTACAAAAGCTTTTAAGTGTGTTTAATTCTGATATGATTAATAGGACCTGTCAAGCCTTTATATCATATTTTGAAAGATTTGAGTTAATTTTATATTTAACAGATAAGTCTTAACATATAGTTAAAAAAAATTTCATAGGAAAATATCTTGTATTTATATAATTATTAGCAAATTATTTTATTTTTTGTAAATCATATCTAAAAATCGTAACATTATTGTTATGTATTAAGTAAATAGCGTCGATTATTGGAATATTTTTAAATTTGGCGCTTTTTTAATTCCAAATCATTCCAATATGGAATACCGCGTCCTTTCCCCTCCGTATTCCCTCCCATTCCTACCATTTTTAAGTAAAGGTACTTTATAGTGTCATTTTTTGTTTCGAATCTATTTCACGAAATAAAAAATATATTGACTATTTTAATTTGATATCAGTTTTGCATTAGAGAAAATTTTCATTATTTAGTGTATTTTTATTTTTAGATAATTAATATGTGTTGTAATGTCTTCCATTACAGAAAAACTATAACTGTCTACTTGCATGGTACGAATCGTTTCATATAAAGAACCTTTTAAATGACAGCTTGATTTGGTTTGGTTTCCGCTACTGTGCTATTGTGCTATTTTTTGGTTTTTGGCCCCAAAATCGTCAGATAATGTCGATATCTACTGCTACAGGTAAGCATTTATCATTATTAAGTGTTTATTTAAATCGTTTTTCATTTGAAATTATGTGTTTACCATCGAACCTGATCCAGTAGGGATTTCGGAGAAATGCTATGGAATCCCATATGGCGGTCCACACACCACATGATATAATGACGCTACTTGACAAATAAAATATTTTTTATGAATATTCAATTCAGAAAGCAATTAAACACTGTGCCAAGTTGTAGGTTAAATGCATCATTACGCCGCGTCTAGGTTACTTTGATTACTTCGTTTTTTCTGAAGACCCTAGCGTCGTCCCGTGCACAGACGCTGTTCACGATCATCATATAAGACTTTAATAATTTACTTTGAGTTGTAACACTATTAAACAGTATTATAATTAAATGGGATGTTAAAAATATTAATTGTGTTATTGATTGTTTTTGTTAATTATAGTTTTTATCAATTAAAATATTGTATTTATGTGTACATCTCTTGACATATGTAACGTAAATAAATAATAGGTGTACTTATTCCATAGATGAACGGACTGAAGGGGATGATGATACATCACAAGGAAGCCAGCCAAAAGATGAAAGTAGTGATTCTGAAAATGAGAATGAAAATGAGCCTCAAAGCCAAAATGGTGGTAGCCCCAGTCCAGAGGTACATGAAATTACAAGTGATGATGATGATGATGGAGGAGAGTCAAATGATGATGAATCATCAAATTCCAGTTCTGATAGTAATGACAGCTCAGATGGTTCACAACAAAGTCATAAAGCAATTGAAGAAAAGAAAATTGAAGAACAATTAGAAAATGGTGAAGATGAGTCTGATGTTGAAGAAGTATCCATGGAGGACCCATTGAATCAATCACAAAGCAAAACTAAGCCTATAGTTATAAGTGATACTAGAAGTTTAGCAGAATTAGCATCAAAACAGCCAAAATCAAATGGAGATCAAAATAAGGAACCTACTGTTGTTATTATTGACACTAACTCTATATTGTCAGGAAAAGGCCCAACCCCACTGCAAAGCAAGCCAAACCCAACAACTAGTACATTAGATGCCCAGAATTTGTGTCAAAGTATAGCTGCTCGAGGCACAACTATCACTCCAGTTAGCAGCAAGAACTCTCAGAGCACTTCAATTCAGAACAGTGCTTCTACACCACAACCACAACCCAATATTCTGCCTTCATTGACAGATGACATGTTTGTTGTTGAAGCCCCGTCATTTATAGTTCCTTATGTATATGAGAAGCCTTCTGTCAAACCATTTAGAGAGTTTGTTGACAAGCTAGGAAAAGAGTTAGAAGAGATTAAATTGAAGGAGGAACATGAAAGATTAGAAAAGGAAAAAGCTGAGAAAGAAATAAAGGAAAAAGAGAAAAAAGAACAGATTGAAAGAGGAGAAACCATAACTGAGGAAGAAGAAAGTGATAAGGAGATGAAAGTTGCTGAGGAAGAATCTGTTTCCAAAGAAAAGAAATCTGATAAAAAGAAGCGTAGACGTGGTAATCAGGAAGATGATGACTCGTGGGATGGTGAATCTAGTAGTGAATCAGATGATGAAGCAATGAGTGATGAAGATGCTGTTCAGATTATTAAAGAAAAAGACGACACAATTGATGAAATTAAGGACCCTATTAGCTTGATTGCTAAAGGCTTATCTTCTGGTAAGCCAGATAGCTACTTTGATTGTTCCTTGGGACAGTTCTTTATAAATATAGGTTTAAATTTAGTGCAAGAATTTGTACAAAGTGACTTGCTTAAGCAGCAGAACCGTAAGCTGTATAAAGAGAAGAAGTCTGGTCGTAGCACACGGGGTACTGAAGCAGCAATTGCTTCGCTTACACAAAACTTAGAATTCAGTAAGAAAACAAATGCACCTCTTGCACTCAAACAGAAACGATGTGATTTTTGTAGTTTCAAGACAGAGTCTATGTTGGTGATGTCTCACCATCTAGAAGCACCTCATATGCGTAACAATATATATAAGTGTAACACATGTGCTTTTGAAATAAGAAGCCCTCATGATATTCTCTTCCACATGGAAGCAGAACACAACATTAGAGGAAGGTTGGAAAGAGCTCCGGCTTATCAACAATGTGCTAATTGTCACTTTGAGGATAATAGTAAAACTAAGCTAGCACGGCATCTGATTGCTTGCGCTAAGAAATTCAAGCCTGAATTTAATTTAGGACCGCCTCTTGAATGGGAGCCTCCTGCAAAAATACCAAAGTTAATAAGAGCCAGAAACAATATGGTAGGCCCATACCAGCCTAACTTTAATAGGGCTCAGGTGGGTATGAACAATGTAGGTCGGCCTCCATTGAATGTATCAAATGCAATCTCAGGCATGCCAGTACTGGGCAGGCCTCGTGGTCGTCCACCTTTGGCTGCGCCACGTCCCACTGCTGTGTCAGGAGTGCCTATTATTCGTAGTGGTCTTATGATTATGCATAATACACCTCCCTCAGGTACTACTATCTCCAACTACCCTATAATGCCAAACAACCAGGCTTCCAACAATGCCACACCTAAGATATCAATCACGCCATTACCCCGTGCTCCCCAACCATCGTCATCCCAATCCTCTCAGAATTCCAAAGCCACTTTCGTTATCTGCGAAATTTGCGATGGGTACATTAAAGATTTGGAACAGCTTAGAAATCACATGCAATGGATTCACAAGGTTAAGATTCACCCTAAGATGATATACAACAGGCCTCCCTTAAACTGTCAGAAGTGTCAGTTTAGGTTCTTTACTGATCAAGGCTTGGAGAGGCATTTGTTGGGCTCACATGGTTTAGTTACTAGTTCCATGCAAGAAGCGGCTAACAAAGGTAAAGATGCTGGTAGATGCCCAGTTTGTGGCAGAGTTTACCAATGGAAGCTGCTTAACCATGTGTCCAGAGACCACAACATGACTCTGAAACCAGCCCACCTCTCTTACAAGTGTACAGTGTGCACTGCTACATTTGGTATGTACAAGCAATTTGAAAATCATGTTTACTCTGCGCACAGTGTTGTAGCAAAACGAGTTATGGACAAAGGTAAACAGAATGCTCCTGTCAAATCTGTGGATTCTGATCCTCTGCTAAAGCCATTAAAGATTAGTGATGAAATAACTATAATTCCGCAACCTGCAAAATCCTCCCTCACCATTACCGCGAAGGGTAAATAACGGTAATGTTGAGGTGGGTGTGTAACTGTAAACAAGTCTCAGGATATCAAGACTGCTTTAACACAAATGCACTTCCGCGACTTGAGCAGTATTGTGTACATACATATATGCTATAACATTCTTATTTAATTATTGATGTTGGGATACTGAAGATATAGTGACAATTTAGTTAATGAGGTAAGTGTGAATGTTATTTTTAATAATCAATGAAAACAAATTACTGTGTATCCTAAGATGTAAATTCAGTGTATAAATTTATAACAATACAACATAGATATCAAACAAATTGTGTATTTTGTGAGTTTACAAAAAGTAGAATTGTTCTTTTCAATGTGTGTAATTGTCACAGTCTTGGGTGATGTGATGATATCTGATTGTCACAAATAAAAGTAATAATTAATTATCAAAAGATCTGTATTCTCACTGTGTTAACTAGTGTGAAAGTAAGTATGAATGAAAGTTCCACAAGTTTTTCCTAATTCAACTCAAGTGATGTTATTTATTTACGAAACTGCTATAATATCATGAATTACAAATTTTAAGTTGGGCAATGATTGTCTGCCTATTTATTTTACCTACCTACAGTTTGTCAGCTGATTCTGAATTATTGTAAAAATATGATTTAGGTAGAGACTTTCCATTATGAATGTATGTATAATAAAATCATGATTACTATAGAATACATAAGAATTAAGTTAATTCTTAGATTTTAATATTAATTTAAGTGTATTGTTTAAAATAAATAAAATTACCATTTTCATCCCTCTTTCCCCAACCTCCGCAGACAGGTCCCTGAATCGAGATAACTGACTATCCATGTCACATCAGTCTTATTTATTTTCTGATCTCAGGTCAACAGACTGGAATGTTGATTTGGTAATAAAAGTTTACTAAAATTGTTAAATGTACTTATAGAACTGAAAATGATGTATTTTTTTTATTTAATAAAAAAGACCATTGTAACTAAAAGTTGTTTTTATTTTACGTCTGCTTGGTTTTATTTTGTTTTTGTGAGAAAATTTTAAATTACCTAACCTATTTCCTTTCAACGTTTGTAGGTACTAAATTAGCATAAATATGTTTTACTAAACTTGATTTGCGCCTAGATACTATTTTTTTCTCAAGTTACAAATCTTTGTCCATCAACATGCTAGTTGAAACGTACACAGCTGTGGGTAGCTCGGGCCCCTGGCTGGCCATTGACCGGTTTCCCGCTTGCGGTGATCTCGTCACTGTAGCTCACTAGGCCAAGCTTGATTGTTACATCGTTTATTTGCTATAAATCACAGACTTGTTACAGTTTTGACCGGTACATTCATAAAATCAATAACCTTAGTCAGTGTTTTGTTTAGTTCTTGTTTTAAAGAGTAACGAAAAACATTGCTCTGCTCAATCTCTTTTCTTTATAATTTCTATACGTTTAAAATTAGTAAAATCATTCATGAGCTGATTATAATTACATCTCTCCATAATTGAATAGTTAAAGGTATTTAAAGGAGTTCCGTGTAAATTGTTATATTAAATTTAGTTCTTATTTCCTGGAAGGATATAAGAACTAATTTTAACATTGTCATGAAGTTTCTATTATTACCTTTTGCATAAATTGCATTTCTAAAAATTCTACATAATAGTAATCTTCTCTATCATAATAGTACAGCCGAAACGAGACAGGTCGATACTTGTGAAGTCAGACCATCGATCGACTCTCAGGAGCCAAGAGCTTTGAGTTCACGGCTGTCTGGATCGTAATACCTGTATATCTAGTATCTACGTACATATAGCATATGCGGCCGCCGTAAAAGCTTAATAAGGCCAAGTTGTATCAATCTTGAGTTTCGTTCCTAGTGCGTACGGCAGGAATATCGCCAAACTTGATAGTATGATATTTATCTAAGTTCGGTAAATAGTACATAGTAAAATTACTTTATATGTAAACATAATCTACTTAGGTATACGTATTGTAATTATTTTTAAGTTTGTTTTGCCGTCCGCCCGGCTCTCCGACTTGGCAATTAAATTTTCCGTTCTTTGAAAAGGCATGGGCCAGCAGTGGACGTTCTACAGTTCTTCAACCTGTTCAATGACAATGCCCTTTTTGCTGTACTGCTGTAAAATAAACCGACTGAGAACGGAGCCACAATTTTTGCGTGATCAGTAAAATAAAATTTTAAATCGGTGTTCGTCGAAAATTTAATATATCAGATATAGGTACTGGGGCCTCTTATGAAAAATATTTTCTGTAAGATTAAGATAGAATACTAGCCTTAATATAAATATGCTTCATGTTTCTTTCATACTTTCATATAATTAAAACCTGATTAAAAATATTTGCGCTTTGTAAAATTTAGACATGTCTGAAAAATCCCTCAAAACCATGAGAATCCGATGCGAACTGGTATACTAAGAAATAATAATTGTATTATTAATCAGTGAAATAATTTTTATTAATCCATAGTAAATTGTAAAATAATTAGGATTTAGTTTCCTTATACTGGCGTTCTGGCCACGATTTCGTCCGTGTGTTACTTTGTGTCTTCCGTGAACTTCATTCCTAAGGATTAAAAATCGTTAAAACCTATCTTAAAAATCGGTAAAACTTTATCAATATCGTCTCATCGGCCGAAATGTAACAGACACATAGACACTTCCGGATTTATAATATTTAGTACCTATCAACTGTATGAAAACAAAATCATATATTTAGCGTTCAAATGGGATTAATGAATTCATAGTACTCTATATACACTCATTTGCAAAAAAACGGGTGGTTTTGATTTTTATTCTTCTTCAAAATAAATACGGTACCAAAATGATTTCAATAATTTGTACATGTTACTGGCCGCTTTTAAAAATTACGTGGTGTTTAAAACAGTACGTTCTAAATTCAAATTTTCGATTGATGCCCGTTTTTACAGAAAACCACTTTCTATCCTACATTTTTGGTGGGAAGCTCCAAAAGATAATATCGGTTTTCATAACTGTTAGTAAATTTTTATGAATTTATTTCATATTCTTAATTGTCAAAGCTTCACTTAATGCTGTTTAGCTGTCTCAATAATGTTAGATAAAGTGGTAAAAGCTACCAAAATTATTGCGTTGCTCGAAGAGGGTTGCAGCTAATGCTTCGTGGCTCAGAGGCTAACTGTGAGTCGCTCGACGGTTCAAAGTACCTGGCAGCGGTATCAAGACACCGGTTCCGTCGAGAGAAGGCCTGGTTCTGGTAGAAAACCATGTACCCAACCACGGGATGATCGTTTTCTTGTGAGTCGCGCATTGATAAATTGCAAGTCTTCGTATGTGGACCTTAAGAACAACCTCGAAGAAGTAAGAAATGTGCATATTAGTCTATTAGTCCCGGCCCGCGGCTCTAAGTTACTCCGTTAGCACAGAGTTGTCAGGCTTAGGTTTGCTCGAAATTGTGAGTCATGGACTCAAGAAGGCTGGAATAGGATATTGTTCTCCGATGAAGCTAGAATATCTCTGTTCGGTGAAGATCGACGTCGGCAAGTGCTATAAAGACGAGGAGAACGCTTTGCAGAGGCTTGTTTTGAAGAAATCACACCTTATGGTGGGGACCTTATGTTTTGGGCAGGAATAAACTCAATGGATCGTACAGAGTTAGTCTTCAATGAAAACGGCTCACTGACTGGACCTCGATAGATAACGGAAGTTCTAATTCCTGATGCACAACCCGCATTGGCCGCTTTAGGCGAAGACTCAATTTTTATGGACGACAACGCTCGCGCCCACCGGTCTGGCAATGTGGAAGCTAATGTGCAAGAGGTCGGCATTCGTCGTTTGGATTGGCCAATCCTATAGAGCATGTCTGGGACGTTCTAAAACGACGCGTAAGATCAGTACAACCGGCTCCGCAGACCATCAAAGAGCTGAAGAATGTGATTACCGCGGAGTGGGAACGTATTCCGTAAGCAAGTATCCGGGATATCCTCGCTAGCATACCCAGACGAATTCAAGCTGTGATTTCAGCTAGAGGGGGTCACACTCGATACTAAACATATATGTGCTTTTACTTCATTAAAGAAAAAACAAACAAAAATCTTTGTTAACTTTTACTTCACGAGCATATGCACTACTAGCCAGCATACACTACTAGTGAACTTTAGCATTAAAACCCATAAATTTTTTGATAATACTGACGAAAACGATTATTTGCTTATTAATTTACAAAATAGTGAAAGTAAAACTACCTATAATTATCAAACAAACCAATAATAACATTTGAAATGGTTCGGTGCTTAGGTGCCCGTTTTTTTGCAAATGAGTGTATTATTCCATGTATAATGAGCTATAAATATTTCAGTCCGAAAATTGAACTAACGTGATTTATAAAACTACGGCTAATTGTAAAGGAGAGCAAAATCATTCCAGGAAATTACTTTCATAAAAATGTTTCATCCCTATTTATTTTTAATTTTATTTCTATTAAAAGATCGCTGCCATGGAGGTCTAACTTTTAGGAGGAGAATGGATTACAGCTTTATTTTACTAGCTACAGCGTTACTTTATAAAAATAAAGCACGGTATTCTGTGTCAATTTTCTTCCAGATCTGGATCCGGTCTGACGTGAAAGTTCTTAAATCGAATTTTTTTTTTTATGTTACCCGATTACTTTAAAATGCTTAAACCGATTTGCAAATATCATTTTAGTTTCAAAGGTTCCTATGTGGTCGAAATAAACCTTTTTATTCTTAATTTACTACGCGTAGATCACGTTTGTCATGTAGGTAAATCACCACTTCAATACCCCATCTAAATTATCACTTATGCAATCATCATCATCATCATCATATCAGCCTATAGACGGCCACTGCTGGACAAAGTTCTCACCATATTTACGCTACAGAACCAGGTCGTCCGTCCTTTTGGTGCAGAGTAGTTCCACGCTGCATTTTCCAGTACCTACATGGTCGCCACTCGAGAACCTTTCTCTCGTCTGCCATCGGTTTGTCGTACTATGCGCCCTGCTCACCGCCACTACAGCTTGGCGATTCGGTGACCTATGTCTAAGACTCCTACGGATGTCATCATTTCTGAAAAATTCGGGAGCATAGCTCTTTCCATCCCTCGTTGAGCGACTTTGAGCTTCTTTATAAGCCTTTTAGTTAGCGGTTATATGACTAACAAACAAAACATTAATAAAATAGTCTACACCTAAATAATAATTTTTGACAATATTGTATACTCAGGGCCGGATTTAAATGGGGTCATCCGGGGCAGCAGCTCCGGGGCTTCTACAGTGGAGGAAGACATAATTTTCCACAATAGACATTTGGAAAATCTCAGATAAATTATACAAGGCTATGTTAAAATTTGTTTTAACCGTTATCTTTATTTTTAAATAAATAGAGGCTTTCTTGCTACTACATTTCTAATACAATAATTAATAATATTCATGCGGGAATCTCAAGGCAGATAATATATTTTATAAGTTCATGCACGTAATTGCAATGAATTGAATTTGTTAGATCTCTTTTTCTATCCGTGTGTTGTGTTTCAAAGTCATATGGAAATATGGGAAAAATTATTTCTTTCGCATGTGACGGTCGCTCCACTACGACATAATATGCGTTTGTGCCAGGGCTGCTGGGTTCTACTTGCTGCAACATTTTAGAATAAAAAAAATATTCAAAAATAGTCCAGTGCCTTGAGAAGAATGCGACACAGGTTAACTAATACAATGCTTACAAAATTTTGCAATATTTTTTAATTCAATCTCATTCTTTTAAATATTAATAGGTAGGTATCTATTGCAAAGTTTTCTAAATTTGTGCGAATTGATTTGTTGCTTAATGTACAGATGTTTGTTCCAAATAGAATCGGATTTTTAAAAATATGAGCAATGTTATGCTGAAATTTATAAATATTGAAATACTAAAATTATCTTATGAATGATAATTATTCAGAGCAATTTGATTAATTCCAATTGTACATACTCTATGAATCAATTCTATTGTCTGGACCACGCGATGGATATAACATCATAACTGACATTGACATTTCATTGAAAGCAGCAGTTCAAGAGTGTGCAGGTAATAGAAAAATTATATAATTTTAAGGTTGACCTTTAATTATACTTTCTTGTATTTATGTACAAGATGAAGTTATGTTTACTTACTATAAGTAATTTATTATTTCAGGATAATCTATTTTCTGAATACATTCCAACATGAGGTTGCGTGTGGATTTAACACGTGGTCTAAGATTTTATTTGTTTGATTATAGATTCTCACGCTATGAACTATTTATAGATTTGAAGTAAAGAAAGATAAATGACGATAAGATTCAGTAAGCTTACTTTGTCAATCGATCGGCGATTTTTAACTGAGAGATAAGGTTATTTGTTTAGGTTAGGTACTTTTCTGGCCACCGTTATTTCCGGTAGCTTTGTGCTACCGTCCCCTCTGTATGCATAAGATATCATAATCGAGATCAGAATACTATTTGTATTTATAAATATATATATTTTCCACAAATGATGACAAGAAACACGAGCCGAAATGTGTTACTATGATTAACACGTGATATTTAATGATAGGGCTGATATGATTGTGATATAGGATGTATCTAAAATTTTATTGAAATAATTTCATGACATATATTTGTTCGCAGGTCTGTATGCTGCATTGATACTGAAAGATAAGGTAAAGTTATGATAACGTTATTGATTCTATATTTAACATTATTTAAATATCTTTTATTATCTTTTAACAGGTGATTTCTTTTTTTTATGATGATATACAACACGAGCCGAAAATGTGTTATTATTGATAACAACATGATATTTAATGATAGGTCTGAATTTTCTTGAATTATATTCTTTAAAGATTGTAACGATAAATATATTAATAAATTGTTCTGTCTTTTCAGGTATTGTCACTGGTTTTCTTTGATTTTTATTTAATATTCTAAATGGTAAAATTATTAATCTGTGTTAAATATTAATGTTCAATTTATTACAAAATAAATAAAAAAATATCATATAATATTGCATTTTTTATTTTTTTACTAAATTATATTTACAAATGGGTCAGTAATATTAAGTTTCTACAAATAATATTTACAACACTATATTCCTAACAATAATATATCAGCCTTCAGTTTTTAATATCTTTTTATATATGAGTATAAGAAAATCTTATCATTATATTCTCTAATCTTTATATTGCCTATATGTCAAATTTATCACTTTTTATCAACATGCAGATACAAATGCAAAATTAGTAATAATATAATTAAACTTATACATAAATGACAGAGTACAAATATTTAAATGTGTCAAAATTTCAACATCAGCTTAATTTTGAGAGCGAGGGTTTCTGGGATTAGGTTCTGTAACATTTTGCAAGCGAATGGTAATGTCTTGTAAAGCCATGTTAGGTTGGAGAAAGTCGTCAATGTTGGTAACACTTCTGGAGGGCCGATCAAAGGGGAATCCCATGGCACGCTTGTCTGGATACAGCCGGTCCCGAAGTCCGCAGAAGCTAGAGGCTTCCTTGCAGGTTAACTGGGTGCCGTCAGGTTGTTGGATCTGTGCAAATTATTAAAAATATAAGAATCGCTGAATTGTTGGCTACTCTAACGTGAGGTGTAGTTATCGCATACAATTATAGGGTTCTAAAAGCCACCTAATCAAAAGTAAATAAATATCGAACACGTTTGAGAGATAAGTATCACACCAACAACATTCTGTAAAAAACTAGCCAAGTCTCAATGGAGCTGCTTGCTCATCTCTAAAAAGTAATGAAATCTAGACAAAATCGTGCCATATTTAAGGTTCCTTACTGCGATTTCTTAATTATTATAGTTAACACTAACTATAATAATTGTGACGTGATTATGAATGTTGAATGATAGTGAATAATTGAGTGACGTGTCGTTGCAGGGTACTACCGGATGAACGAAATGAAGAATATAGATAGAAGTTTAAACAACGCTATCGGGCGGCGTAACGATACTCACAGCGTCAAGGTCGTAGTTGGAGAGCATGACGAAGAGTACAAACGGCATGCCGGCTTCCGTGCCCTTGGGCACAAGCATGTGCTGAGGCCAGCCACAGCCGCAGAAGTTAAAGGCGGCGAGGTCCTGCCGTCGCGGATCGTCTGCCTGCACTGATAGGTCGCGGAACGTCTGCTCGAACGGGATTGTGAACGTCGACTCGGAGGATTGCCGTACTATTTGGTTCTGGCCGGCGTTCACTAGGAGAAATTTACGAGGATTAACGTTTACATTTTGACTTACAACTGTGGTAGATTTCCATGTCCACTACACTATTTTAATTGCGGTTCTCTGGCTCCTATGATCCAGTTTTAAAGGTCAAAGATATTGAAACTAACCAGTTTGGCATTATGTATATCCTCGGGTCACTATAGTTTGGCGAAACGCTAGTGCTAATCTAACCTTGCAATATGGCGGGCGTCTATCTATAACAATATTATAAAGAGAAAAGATTTGATTGTTTGTTTGTTTGTTTGACGGGAATAGGGTCCGAAACTACTTTACCGATTTTAAAATTATTTCACTGTTAGGAATCTACACTATCTGCGGTGAACATAGGCTATATATATAAGTAAGTTATTTGAAAAATGATGAATATGAATTTTGAAGAATTGACGTGAATTTTTGGAGGTAGTTGAAGGAATGGAGTGACACAGGCTAATATGTGTATCTTTCTAACCCTCTACTTCCCTAAAATAAGCGGTAAAATTTATCCCGAATTTAACGCAAGCGAAGCCGCGGGCGGGCGAGAACCGCAGGTAAATTTTTAAAATAGCCGATTTAAGATGTTCCGCTTTACCGAGGTGCCGGACATCTATAATTTTATTATATAAATAGACATACGGGGGGTTACGAATCTGTCCATTTCGATGAACATCTTGCGCTGGTCCGCGAGGGACCACGGCAGGTTTCTCTCGTCGAACTTCGGCGCGATGAAGATGCGAACAGTGGTCCGGCGAGCGCTGCCCGTGTTGTTTACGTTAATTCTGCAACGAAAAATAAGGCCTGATCCATTAATTTAGTTACAAAAGGCTATAAAATTAGTCTATATCAAATTGGTCAGTATTTTTATCCAATAAGTGCTATTACGCTTCTAATTATGTAGGTAGCTATTTAGATTGTTTCGATCCTTCAGAAGTCCTGTAGTACCCAGATAATGTCGACCACAAAACTAAGCAACAATGATTTCGTTTTCTTGTATATATGCTGTACAAAGAAACCTTGGTTATTAAAGACAGAGGAAACACTCACACGTAACGGAATGGCCTGTGGTTAAGATGCGTGAAACGCGCGTAGACCGGACCGCGATTTGAGAAGTCGAGTCCACGCGACAGGTCCACGTCGCTGCTCATCCAGAACGTGTTCAGCTGGTTCTGACCGCCTTGGGTCTCGATCGTCGCGGACATTACTTGGACTCCGGGGTTTGCTAGCTGATTAACAAGAATAATTTTAATCATTTGCGGAAGCTTTTCCCTTTTACTTCCCATGTTTCAGGCTGCAGATTTTATATGTATGGTTAGCATCAAATATTTCCACACTTAAGACTTTGTCATAGTGAAATAACAGTCCATAAGTAATAGGTACCTACGACTAATATTAGGCGTTACTGTGTATATTTAAGGTATACAAGGAACTAAAGGTAAGGCATATTTATATACCTACTTATGATGCTGACTATACTTGCCGGTCTTAAATAAATCCTCCATATTTATCTAAAGGCAGCTAATGTACATCCGTGTACAATACCTACTGGATGTGTCGATTTAATTTCTTAATCGAAAACTCGAAAAATCGGAAACTCTTTATTTAAGATATTAAGAGTCAAATTTTATTACGTAATTTTTACAAGTTTGTAGAGATTTATGTATATGCAGAAAACACGAGGCAAGCATGAGTTTGACCGTTAATAGTTGTCCGCTGGCTTTTATTTATGCCCTGCTATGCCTCTGCTTTTATCTCTGTTTATTATGGCTCTTATTAGGAGATAAGTAAGATCTAGAAACACGCAACGTAATATAAAATAATCGTAGGTGTGATAGCTGTTATGCACGTCATCTCTTAACAATTCTACAACGTTGAATGATAAGATAGCTAAAGGTTATTCTATAAATACCGATATGAAATGAGACAACAAAAAATATTTTCATAACGAATAACCACAACTGAGTCAGAATTAATGCCCACATTAAGACACAGAATAAAACAAAGGGAAGCACCATTTTTTACTGAAAATAATTTGTCATGTGAATAGAATATTAGTGTATCTATCTAACTTTCGTCAATTTTGAGGTTCTCAATCATGTTGCGTTGTAAAGCGAATGCCACTGATGATTTGTATATTTTTATTTCAAACAAACCTTTTGTTGGATTTCGCGAAGTGGGTAAATAAATTTTTGTCACGACTCTCAGCGTCTTTAATTATATGCGAGCAGGGTTAACTTTAATTGATAGATGAATTGTGTGAATGTGCTCACCTCAGAAGGCGTGTAGGGGCGCACAGCCCCAGATTCCTTGTGCTTCTGGAAGATATCATCAATCCACGCGTGCCAGCGGTAGAAGAATGGGTCGCGCATTGTTGTCGCCTCGTCTGCGATCACGCCGAATGACTCCTGAAATGTTACATATTCATGTAAGAATGTCTTGTTTTAGGCACATAAAAATATTATTTTTGCAAATAGGGAGGGAGCTCTTTATTTGCAAGAAAATATTTTTTATATTTGTAATTAATTTTATTTCACTCTAACTAAATCCACTTTCGATTGATTGAAATAGTATCAAAAATATATATTTCGTTAAAATTTCTAACCGCTATAAAACGATATTTGCCTTCATCTAGTCATTTTTCATTCTCATTATTCAATGTTAATCTCCATTTAAACGAGAAAAATAGTTAAACGAAAATTATTTACAATACATAATTAAAGATTCCCAGGTAGAGGAATACTTACAAGATACCGGTGGTTAGGGTCGTGCATGTAGGCGGAGAAACTGTGGCCGTTGTTGTGGATGCTGCCGTACAGTTGCTGATTGGGGGACAGTATGCTCGCCTCCATCATGTTGCCCAGCGTATCAATATCCAGCGGCATCTTACGGCCGTTTGGCTGTACAGTAAGGTGGTGTTGAAAAATTATTAGTTACTACTTTATTTGCTTTCAGAGTCTCAGCAGTGAGAAAGTAGTGCTGCAGCAGGAAACATCTTCCAAGGTCGAGGTCGAGGTCGAAGCACTAGTTATTCACTTGGGGAAGATACATGGCGGCATTCTTCCACACGGTTTACCAACTTGTGCACTAACAAATACATAAGGTGACCTGTGGAAAGACTAAGGCACTAGCAGGTCTGTACATCAAATCCTGCTCATCTGATAACTCAAAAAACATGTTTTTACTATTGAATGCTTTGCACATTATCAAGTGTATAAGGTGATTAATGGAACCGCTAATATCCCCGGCAGGTTTTCCTGCTCACAATTCCTGCTCAAGCGTTTACAAGTCTCACTCGCACATTTAGATCATGCATGTGTGCGATCGAGGTTTTCACAGATTTTTGTTTTTAACTTACCAGAGTGTACACGCCAGTAGCGATAGCTTCTTCTATATTTCTCCTCCAGCCTTCCATATCTGACACGGTGACGTTGAGTCCGTCGACGGGCCGGTTTAGGTCCTGCCAGGTCATGTTAGCCTGCCGTGGTGGCCAGCCACGAGAGGACGTCAGACTGTCTAGCTTAGGGAAGTAAGCCTCAGGAATTGGCTCCCGCCAGTTGCTGAACTTTGTCACTCTCTTCAGAGAATTGCATAGACGCTCGCAGTTGTACCTAAAGGATTTTATTTTAAAACACAAAGATGCGATTCTTTTTAATAACTTAGACCGCGAAAGTTCATTAAAACAGATTTTCGGATCCTATTTTGATAATTTTAATCATTGATACGGAAAATGTGCACTAGCAATAGAATAACTAGAGCTTAGTTAACATTATTAGTACATTATACATTCTGTTTTCGTCTTGATTTGTGATTTGATGATTCGTGACACATAAGTATTACTTCCGATAAGACAGGGTAATTGGTATTTAACTTTACTACTACGTGAATATATGTTAATTCATTAAATACAATTAGGCACATAAAATTTCTAACTGTCGTGAGTCTGTATGTAATGACTGTAAAAAAAATTATGTACAATAAATTCTCCGCATGACATAAACCATCAGTTTTTAGAACGAATTCCATTAACAGAACTTAAAAAAAATACAATTTACTCATATGAAGTTATTATGTAAATATACCGGGCAATTATCTGCTGGTGCATGTAAAAGAAGAGTTCTCCACGTCGATCTTTGGCAACGATAGCTCTGTCACTAGCGGTGAACGGATAGACGAGATGCCAATGCCAATGATGCAGGTTGATGCCAATATCCTCGCGGAAATATGCCAGTCGGTGCTCCACCTCCAAGTCAGTGGCAGTGTAGTCCCGTGGAATAATAATAGGTTGACGCTGGGAAAATAAAACAGCTTACTTAAAAACGGAACATTATAATTGAATGATTCAAACTGCTTAAAACGGAACGTATGGACATTTTGACATTTCATGTGACATTTCACAAGCTACGCTTCTTAACACGCATTAAAGTTTTTATTTGTTTTCTTAGTTTAATCAATTGAAGGTGCATCTAAACCTAATAAAGTTAACAATATAGTTGTGTATTTAAATTATTTTGTTCAAATATATTAATTTGCAATTAATCAAGCTATGGACATTTTATTTCGAAAACTGCTAGTAAGTGGCATAGGGCGAGATTGTGCGTGAATGCTCTAAGCATTAGAATGAAACGGAACGTAAAATGTTGCGAAAGTCACGTAGGCCATTGAATAATTCGCGCGTGTTATTGTTATTATGAACTAATAACCTAGATATACAAAATCTATATTAAATAATTCCTTAATATTCGGGATGTTTTTATAGTGTATTCAAAATGGACTTTTCTCAAAATCCAGGAGTGGTTGTAGTCCGTGCAAAGCCAGAAAGGAAGACATTTAAACCAAATATTCGCTCGTTGAATAAAATACCTGATGAATTGCTGAACGATCCTCTCTTAAACAGAGCTTGTGAAGTGCTCCCTCAAAATTATAATTTCGAAATACATAAAACGATATGGAGAATACGGTCTCTAAATGCGAAAAGAGTTGCTATTCAAATGCCGGAAGGTATGTCAATATCTTTTAAGTATTGATATTATATGGTATTTATTATGGTTTTCAATGTGTTCTTTTTTTAGGTTTAACTATGTTCGCAACAACTATATGTGATATAATTGAGACCTTCACTGAAGCCGACACTGTGATAATGGGGGATGTAACCTATGGAGCTTGTTGTATAGATGATTACACAGCCCTCGCCTTGGGCGTAGATTTGCTGGTACACTATGGCCATTCATGTCTTATTCCTATTGACCAGACAGGTGATGTTAAAGTGCTCTACATATTTGTAGATATTAAGATAGACCCTTCTCACTTTGTAGAGACAATTAAACTAAATTTTTCCAAGGGATCACATTTAGCTTTAGTTAGTACAATTCAATTTGTAACAACTTTACATTCTGTGGCAAAGAATCTTCAAAATGAACAGTATACAGTAACAGTACCACAATGTAAGCCACTGTCTCCAGGAGAGATACTTGGTTGCACTGCACCTAAACTCAACGCAGATTCTATAATTTATCTTGGAGATGGAAGATTTCACTTAGAATCAATAATGATCTCAAATCCAACTATTCCAGCTTATAAGTATGATCCTTATGAAAAGAAATTTACCTCTGAATTGTATGAACATAAAGTCATGCAAGCCAATAGAATAAATCAGATTAAAACTGCAGCTAATGCTGGCAGCTTTGGCCTCATCCTCGGCACATTAGGTAGACAAGGAAGTCCAAAAGTTTTAGCAAATCTAGAAAAACAAATCACTAATTCAGACAAGAAATATATTAAAATCCTCTTATCAGAAATATTCCCTAGTAAACTACAATTATTTAATCTAGATGCGTTTGTACAAGTAGCTTGTCCAAGATTATCAATAGATTGGGGCACTGCATTTTCTAAGCCTTTGCTAACCCCGTATGAGTTTTCTGTATCATTGGGAAACAGTAAATGGCTTATGGAAGATGGCACATATCCTATGGATTTTTATTCAAATGATAGCCTTGGACCATGGACACCAAATCATAAACCTGTTCTTTGTTCGGGTACTGATAAAAAGTGTGAAGATTGTTGTAGTGGCACCAGTAAAAAGAAATAAAATTAAAATACTCACTGGAACATTCTGCGGTATAACAGCAGCTGTCTCACGCGCTTGAGAGAACACTTGAGAGTCCAAAAATTTAGATGGAAAGGTTTCTGCAAAGTTAGGAATGTTGACATCTCTGGTGTCATTCCTGTGACAATGAAATAAAAATATAATATGTTTTGTACACAATTCATAGTAACATTTCTTTTAATTTGTATATCATATGTACAGCAAAAGAATAATAAATACTGCTAATAACATATTTAATAAGCTATTCTAATTTAATAAACAATGATATAGTCAAATATCAATATGAAACAAAATACAATCCAATTATACCTGTGCATCAATGCTACAGAGTAGCAATAATTGAACAACTGTGGGTTGAGGTGGTTTCTTGCATACACGCATGTAGAGAGAAGCTCCTGCAGCTGTTCCTGGGGTACATCTGTAGATAGCAATTTTCTTGATACACAAATAAGAACTTGGTAGATTTATTTACCTAATCATTATTGACTAATTTAATTTATAATGGAAGCTGTACCTGTAACTATTTTATATTTAATAAACATAATTGTTTAATAACTGTTTTATTTGTTTGTAATTATTATTATAAAGTACCATACATAAATACATTAGACATACATAACATAAATTCGTTTTTTTTCTGTAGTTATATATATATATATATATATATGTATGTAATTGTATAGTTTTATATAGTAATTAAGTAATTTAGATATTATCATCACCTTGCCTGAAAACAATTTAAAAGTTTTATGTTAGTTCATTTTTATGTTGATCTGAAATTAAATTCTCGATGTAATATAAAATTGTCCACTATGAAAGTAGATAATCAGAGATCACATAAAGAAAAATTGTCAGAATCAATAATTACCTATTCATTAAGAATAAAAATATGATGAAATTATCAAAATGACTCACTCATTAGTACGTCGATGACCTCTGTGGCCATCTGCTGGTGCCTCGGTAGGAAGAGCGAAAAGTCCGCATCATTGGGCAATTGAGAGGCGAGCGGGAACTGCGGCACCTGGGAAAGGTCTTGCAGAGGAATCGTCTCCGTGGCATCGTCACCGAATCGGTTGTTCAACTCAATACCATTGCTCTCATACTCTGAAGGCTAAACAAAAGCTTTAGATCAGAATTACTAAATATATATAAATAAAAATATATGACAGTAAAAAAAATGTTATACAAAACAACAGAGGCCGTATTGGGGGCGGGGTCGTAAGGTACTAGCACGGCCATGAGGTAGTTACTGGCACGACCGTGAAGTACCGGCAGAGTAGAATAGTACCTCCAATTGGGGTCGTAAAAGGCAACTAAGGTGCCAGAACCGACAGATGGCGGTTTATCCATCCGAAACATTGCAGCTCAAATACACAGGGCAATGCAGGTCAGCAGTATCCCTGTCGCGAAAGCTTTGCTCTGCGATTGCCAACACGGTTGCCCAACGCGGCAATTAGCAGCAAAAAACCTCATCTTGGAGAGGAGCTATGTCCTGCAGAGGACTGGTGTGAAAATTCTTCTCACTTTCAATGGCTGGTGTAAACATTTCTTGAGAAACCATCCGTAAAGTAGGTACGTCACACAAATTTCTCGAGATTTTGAGCCCCTGTCTGGTCAAATTACTTTACGGTGACGTCACACGTAACCCTTTTGTTTAGCGATTTTGTATCTACCAATTATTAAATTAAAATAGAAAATGAGAATTAATTAATGTTATTTCTTTCTTTATTACTTTTTTTAAAACAGCTTTAAATCAACTTATGAAAAATATCTAAACAACAAATTATTAATTTTATTAGATTTGTGAAGGTTGCTCTATGACTTAGTGTACACAACGAAATTATTTCTCATGCAAAAAAACTAGCATCATGCTGTGCAACCTTCCTCATTAAATCTTGTTTTTTTTCATTATACCCTTTTTAATAACTCCGCGCCAAAACGGTAAAGTATATATGGGAGAGTAGTGTGTATGTGTGTGTAAAATATTATAACTTGAATGTTTATCCGCTTTATCGTGATATGACGTGATTTTTTAAGTGGAGATAGTTGATGGGATGCAGAGTGATATAGGCTAATATCTTTCTAACCCCGACTTCCCTAAAATAAGCGATGGAAATTACCCTGAATTTAACGCGAGTAAAGCCGCTGGCGGGCTGCTAGTCTGTTATAAAATAAGTTTAGACGTAGTATGCGCCTAT
The DNA here is from genome assembly GCA_020976665.1 of Heortia vitessoides. Taxonomy (NCBI): domain Eukaryota; kingdom Metazoa; phylum Arthropoda; class Insecta; order Lepidoptera; family Crambidae; genus Heortia; species Heortia vitessoides. Next base: position 5,123,910 of record JACJUM010002809.1, read on the forward strand.
GCCGTCGCTACAGTCTTTAATAGCATTAAGCTCAATGGGACCGAACTTAAATAGAAGAAATAAGTATAAAAATGAAAAGGGAGGTATAAATAATAACTTAATGTATGCACACATATAAATAAATAAAAGACTTACCAAAAGTTGCTCGGTAAGTTGAAAAAGACTATTTTGGTCTCCCTTTGGCGATATTAGAGGCTCGTTTGGTCGATCGAACAACAACGACAAACTCCTTTTCACGCTTGTCATTTTAATTGACAATTAGTTAAAACAATTAAATATTATATTCGCTCTCACTCCACAGATCCTGTGAAGTGGTGTAGTAAAATCTTTTGGTTCTGTATCTGTTATATACTACACGCTGGAAATGTGTGCAAAGACGTGTGCATAAAAAACCACAACTGTTATCATTATTGCATGGGATGGGAGAATTAGTTATCAGGTTACTGTGTGGTTGATGTTGTTTGAGGGTAAAAAACACATCTGCCGTTAATCGACACTGCCTGAAACCAGACCTTAATAAATAAATTATTTTATTACGCTAGGTTAGATGCAGGTGCAAATAAAGTCTATTTATTTATTATAGGTAAACTTACAGATTACTGTCATACATACTAATATTAATAAAAAACTATATGAAATTAACTAGACGATAACCTAGGAGATGCACATCGATGTTTTATTTTATTTTATAAAACAATACGTAAATAATGATAAAGAAAACAAGCATGGAAAGAAAATATGATGATTTTCTTCTGCTCTTTAGTCGATTGTAATATTTTATGTGGAAGTTGAGGATGACTCGGTCGCCAGAATTTTTGAAATTTCCCCTTCAAAAGTAGTAAGCGTTGCAGTTCATGGTAGCAATGATACATTCGGGCATTAAATATTACTATTACACAGTCTAGGTAGAATAATTATTTATTTTTTAATAGGAACACTGTATATTCTGTTATTATGTAGGTAAATATGTTTAAACAAAAATGATGTGTTATGGAAACCAAAAACTTCATATATCCTGAAATAATAGAAGTATTTGTTGATTTTTTTACTGTTGTGGGTACTGAACCGGCGACCCCCAACCGTTCCTAAGTACAACCACGTAAATCACGTATACCACGTATCATCAAGGGGCTGGCTTGTCACATTAGTTAAGATTCTCTTAGTTATGTTAAGCAAAGGCTTATGAAAACCAAGAACTGCGAAAGTGCCACAACCATCCTGATTTAATAGAAGTTTTTGTTTTTACTTTTTGGGTTGACGTGGATATCGAATCTGTGACCCGTTTCTCAAGCGTTCTCGACTGCTATGCTAAAATGTCATCTAGATAATTAAATCCTGCCACACGAGTGTCTGAATATCCAAAATAATGCTATCCTGGTAAGCTTAATTAGAACTACCAAAAACAGTTTCATAAGTATCTGATAAATTATCTAGAATACTAATATTGTAAAGAGAAAAGATATGTATTTTTGTTTGTAACAAATAGGCTTATAGAAAATATGCATATTACGCATAAACACAGACAGTAAAATAAACTATATTTTATTCCTATATTATGGGAATGGGAACTATGCGCGTGTTTAGGAGTTAGTAGTTTTTATTTGGACTGAATAAATAGGTATGTAATCCAGCTTTAGCTTTACGATCAGTTTAAGTTCGCGAAATATGCGGTCCAACATACATAATCATTTGTTTACATTGCCAACTATCAAGCTCGGGCAGTCATGTTATAAGAAGTAAATTATGCTGAAATTTTGAAATTAATTAATTGAATTAGTCTACGGGTACCGTTCATGAATATTCTTAGAAGTTAACTCAGTTTGCCCAGTGCATGTTATGATGAGTTGGTATTAACGTATTGCTGTACCGACGGGTCAATGAACGCTATAAATAGTCCGAAATTTAAAAAGTTAATTATGTTAAAGGTCAAGTAACGGGAAACATATTAATTCTATTAAGAAATAAATCATACAATGAATTATCTAAATTAAAGATGTACCTATATTAAATCTAGTCTGATCAGTATCTCAATCATATTAGATTTTAAGCACCAATGTGCATTTTAGGCCCATACTAATAAATATAATGTTTAATATATTTTTGTACCTTGCAAGTATTCTATATCGATTTACTTACTAGATATGCTTATTAAATTTTTCGCTTGGAGTATCTATACGCCAGCTATTAGTATATTACCTTGTTTATATACCTATACCTTATATACTTATTTATTCTTAATTTTAGCCTTATATGCTTCAACATAATCATCATCATTACAGCCATTGAAAGTCCACAGCTGAAAAAAGGCCTCCCCAAGAAAGATGGAAGTTTGCCCATAATAGTCGCGCTGGGCAAGCGTGTTGGCAATCGCTGAGCGCAGCTTTCGCGACGGGGATGCTGCTGCCCATCCCTGCCCTATTCATTTGAGTTACACTGTCTCGGGTGGATACCTGGTACAGAGAGAGGTACTATTCTACTCTGCCGGTACCGCACAGTCTAAACTTATCTTAAACAGTAAACTTTGAGTAGGTACTTTTATATTGTCGAAACTTACTCAGCGGTAAATTTTGGGAAACAAAGTACCTAACAAATTTGACTGTTTTGAACTATTTAGTACTAGCTGTGCCACCGACTCCGTCCGCGTGGAACAGTAACGTTGGACGACGTCGCTTTTAAATGGGAATAATTCCCTGCTACGTTATTTTCGCGTAACTCCAACTGTTTAAGCAGCGCACGCAAAGAAAGCTCTCAAAACGAATATTTTTTTTACCCGTTTTGATGCTGCGCTCCTATTATTAGAATAGTCGCGGTATATGGGCGAAAATCGCATCAAAATAGGTAATTTTAATAATATTTTTTTTTATATTTAAAAGCAGTTATTTTAATATTACAAACAGACACTCCAATTTTATTTATATGTATTGATGGTGCGTCATATTGTAAATAGGTATATACAAGGGGGCATATCTAAGTTAGTAATTGCTTCTCTATTAAGCAAATGTTAATATAAAATAGAAATCAACATCTATAGCCTCTATGTGAATTGAGAAACAAAATATTCTCACAGAAGCCAGATAGGAAAACCACATAATTACAGATAGTCATTATCACAATGAGAATAAAATGCAGTTATCATAACTATAATATTTATTAGTAAGTATTCTATAGTAAAAATATTCAATAATATATAATCACAGAATGTTTTAACTGCATTAGTTTTTAGAATTACTATCACTTTTTTCTCTACTTGTCTACATATTTGTATTACTTTTCTGATAGAAACTTGCAAACTGTTTCAAGAAACTTCTCTGGTTTCTGACTATGTACCCAATGCCCAGCTCCATCAATAAATACCAATTCTGCTAGAGGAAAATATTCCTGGATCTCCTTTAGGTCATTTTTCCTAAAAATAAGAAAACAATTTAGGTAAACTCAAAAAAATGTGTATAACTTTTTATGCAAAATGATGAATTGAAAAATAATTTGAAGGAAAAAGGTTTAGTCAGAAAAGTTGTGTATGGTTTTTTCTGATTTGCTTAATAATTATCTGTTTATATTTGTTAACATAGTTCTGGTACAAAATGCTGTGGATATTATCAAATTAATAATTTTTAGTTAAATAGTTACTACATACATAATACAAGTAACTTACCCAATGTAATCTGACAAAGAGCCACCTACAAAGAGTGTTGGACCACAATACTGTAGGCCTCTGAGGCTTGAAGGGAAACCAGATATATTAGATTGGAAATTTTCTTTCAGAGCCGGTAAGTTAACCCTCCAAGTATATGTACCAGTGTTAGTTTGAACTAAGTTTGTTATGAGAAAATTTCTTAAGTTTATATCTGATGATATCACTTTGAGTTGCTCATCAGCCAATTTTCTAGCTTTTGACATAGGGACTCCAGGTTGAATAGTCACAGAAGCCATTGCATCAAAAAAGTTGGCCATTGTGAAGATCTGTGGACTTGTTTTCACTGGTGAGATATCTACAACTACCAGACTTGATACTAAATCAGACTGAAACAAAAAAGTCAAGTTAATTCACTACATATTATAAAAAAGAAGTTCTGCTGCTGCATCAGTCTGTTTAACTCTTTTAATATATGATTCCATATTAAAACTTTTCTGATGAATCCATTATTTACAACCTTGTCATAGATGTTACAAGAACCCATGCCAACTGAGCACTTTATCAGAAGTCAAGCAAAGCCAGTGAGTACAATTACTTTTTGATAATATCAAGTTTTGCAACATAAGATATTGTGAATGGACTTTAATTTTAAATTAGTTATGTCAAGAAATCTCACCAAAATCAAGAACTGTAATAAAATAATCCTTAATGTGAACTTGTCCTGGCTATTGATCTTGGCAAATTCTGTGTAACTATGCAATGAAAGCTGACAGCAACTTTTATATCTTTAATAAAGGAACCAATACTACATACTTACACATAACAGCGACAACGCCATAGCAGTGCGACCACCCATACTATGTCCTAGTAAGGAAACCTTGGTTAGGTCCAACTTCTTCAAGAGTTTCATAACATCGTGAGCCATATGAACGTACGTATGTTGTGAGGAGTGCCTGCTATCACCATGGTTACGGGCATCTATGCTTATCACCTTCCTTCCCGTTGTGCGATGTATAGCTTTGCTCATACTGTTCCAATTGTTCTTAGACCCTAACAATCCATGTAAAATGACTAGAGGAGGGCTGTTAGAACTTTTAGAACCTGATGTGCTTTCGTAAGAGGCATAGGCTAGGTCTATAGCATCTGAGGTTTCAATATTAGAAGTTAAAGATCTTGCACATGTTTGTAATGAAATTTTTATGGAGTTGTATAGATTTTTGGGGCCAATTTTGGTAATTAACATTTTAATTTTTATTATAACTCCAATTTAAAAATTTTGAGGTTATGTTATTTTATTTTTATGTTTTGACAGCTAAGTTTTTTAAATCTATGTACCTAACCTAATAGCTTTGGATATAGGACTTTTGAACGTGTTAAACAATTTAGAAGCATTTTTGTTAGCTACCTAATATACATTGAGAATTATTGTATTTAATGACTGAATATTATAAAAAGTATGAGTATAGAACGAATACCTTGCAACTAATCAAGAGTGGATCGCGCGAGCTATGATGACGTTTAGTTTCATTCAAATTTTATAAATGGGAACGTTTAGATGAATGTTATAACACCGCCAGAACTTTTTAGAGATTATTGTATTTGGCGCACAACACGGCAGAAATTGGAAACAAATGCGGATGATCAGCTGTCAAAAGTGTTGATTGCTGTACAAAATCAAAGCAAAGAAATGGGCTATGACTGTTGTTGCGTTGTTAACTGCAAAAATAACGGTCTCAATAGTAAATATAAATTATATATTTTCCCAAGAGCGTCATTTAAATGAATTAATTCAACCCCAACAGCTTGTGACCCATAAAAGATGCCAAGACCATTATGTTTTCTGAGTTGATATTAAAAGATACATCTATAATGATCATGGTGATACAGAAATCCAAGTAGATGTTGCATCTGTTTCGAGAGTCATAGCAACAAATACTTCAAATAATATAGACAATAGCTGTTGAAAGGATCAAAAACATATAAGGATCAATCAACACATGGTCAAAAATTTGTTGGTATATTATCAATGAAAGAAGATCAACAACTCATAGATCTTGCGGGTGTGACATTTAATAACTTCGAGTTTTTGGTAACGAGAGTAGAAAGAAAAAATTTCAAGTTTCTGCAAAAAAACGCCTTCTTATTATTTTAATGAAATTGAAAACTGGCTTGACATTTTTAGCATTGAGTGTATTATTTAGTGTTCATAGAACCACAGTTTTAAGAATATTTTAATTAATATTACATGATTTAAGTTTTGCAACTGCCAATTTAGTATTTTGGCCTGATAAAGCTACTGTACTGACGAATTATGTGAGCTCGTATTAAGTAGCTCTAGCCATTATGTCGCAGTTCTTCCACATTTCTTACGTGCTCGGCTTATACTAATTTATTGCCTTTTATCTTAGTTTGTAGTTGGAAACTAATATTATGTGTACTAGTTTCAAACCCGTTTTTTATTATTATATTCATTTTACAGTAAAACTATTGAATAAAATGCACTTAAATAATGTCAACAATACTATTTTAACCTTTGGTTTTATTTATATTTGCAAGCTTCCACAAATGTTATAAACGCTACGCGTCGCCACAGTCGCGCACATAGCTAATAGCCTAGGGGACTAGGGCTACTCCTATACTGGGTAAATGCACGGTACCCTTAAGATAGATTGTGATATAAGAGAGAATGGGCTATAGTGCCCCCGCTAGCCTAATTCGGGTAGGAGACTTTACATTCATTTTCCATTTGCTAGCTTTTCGGTGAAGGAACATCGTAAGGAAGGTTTCCATACATTTACAATGAAATAAAAATAATTTAATTTCAATAAGATATTGCTATGATATATGTGAGGTACCGGCAGAGTAGAATAGTACCTTCCAGGGGAAGGCCTACCAGATGCCGTAAGAGGCGACTAAGGTACCAGAACCGACAGATAGCGGTATATCCGTCCAAATCATTGCAGCTCAAATACACAGCACGGGGAAGGGCAGCAACATTCCCGTCGCGAAAGCTGACGTCTGCGATTGTCAACACGCTTGCCTGGGCAATTATGGGCAACATTCTCCCTCTCTTGAAGAGGTCTATGTCCAGCAGTGACTTTCAATAGCTGGTATGATGAAGATATATGTTAAGAAAAAATTTTTGTTTTCCGAGCTTTCTGTTGAAGCAAAAGTGTCTATAACATCATCGATGTTTTAAGATTGGTCCATAGAATGTTCAATAGACAGAAAGCCAAGTTACGTAATCGGTCTTGTCCCATAGACTTTCTTAAATAGGTTTTTATCAATTTTAATTTTAAAAATGATCGTTCAGAACTAGCTGTAGTCACAGGTATTGTAACAATTAACATGCATGTATTGCAGTGCATACTTAAGGAAAGCTGCAGAACATAAAATTAATATTTATCTACACTTCTACACTAATATTATAAAGAAGAAAGATTTGTATTTTTCTTTGTTTGTAATAAATAAACTCAAAAACTACTGGACTGATTGCAATAATTTTTTCACAATTAGAAAGCTGCATTATTCAGAAGTAACATAGGCTATATAATATCACGCTAGGTTTTATAGTTGAGGAGCAGTAACCGAAATGTTTCAAAAACGGGGAGAAAGTATCGTTTCTGAGGCCTTCCGTGGCGTGCGCTGAGCATATAGTTGAAGTTATACAAAAATGCTCTATTGATGAATTGTTTATCTTAACATTATCTTTAAGAAAGTCCGCGAGAGCATATGTCTACCTTTTATAGTTTACCCATAACAATCGTTTTAATGATTTAGATGTTTGCTCCAAAGTAATGTCATTTTGGCGACGGGATTTCGAAGTAAATGGTTTAATCCTTATAAAAGTTTCAAAAATACATAAAAAGGGCTAAGTGGCTAGCCAGCCGGGCAACGCAGCGGTGCGGGGAGGGGAGGTCAGATCAGTGAGATAGGTAGCCGCGCGGCTCATTCACGCGGTCGGCTCCCTTCCGTCGGTCCCGCTCAAAACTCGCGAGCCATTGCGGCCGCGACCGCGTTAAATGCGCGGTCGTGGCCGCGGGGCACGCAGGATGAATACGGGCATCGGACCTCTCATTTATGAGAGGCCCTTAACAGAGGATCTTAAACATTTTGTAGACTATTTAACTTGCATTTTTTGCTCGAGTAAAAAAGTTCTTTACAGAACTAATTATAAATTGTTCATTTAGGCTTTACTGCTATAATATCCTAAATTCTATTCTTACTTATACCCTTATTTCTCATAATAAGTATTTATCCTAAATTCTATTCTCATTCTCTATATATTTTTCTATAGAAATTAAAATATTCTAATTTCTATTCTTATTTTTATCTAATTAAAAAAATTCATTAATATGCCAAGAAAAAAAGATCTCAACTATCTTAAAGCTGCTCTCAAGCAAGATTAGCAAAAATAGGACGTGATGAACAATCAGTTTCTGAAAATTTTGATAGTCCCGCAAATCAGAGAGCGTATGCGTCGTAATCACGTGCAAGCGAATCTAGCGCTGAACGCTTGCACCGCCTTGCTCAAAATAGTGACAGAATGTCACAATCACGTGCAAGGGAATCAGGCCCCGAACGTGCGCTTCGTCTTTCAGCACAAAATACCCGATCATCTCAACTACACGAACGACAATCGAGTGCTGAACGCTCGCAAGCGCCTTGCAGAAAATAGACTTATTGCACAGAGAGAAAGACAACAGTCTTTAACAACTAGGACGCGTAATAGAGTTTTAGCTTGTGTTTGTTTGTTTTTATGTTTCGCAAAAAAATGGAATGATGAAGCGAACGGTAGGTATGTATTGCGCGTCTGGAAAAGTTATTATTCCTAATATAACAGAGCCACCAGAACCAATAAAAAGCCTTTATTGACTAATAATCACACACTTTCTGCGCATTGTTTGAACAATGCACGTAGATACAGTACGTATTTTTCAGATTTTATGCCCACCTTTAAGGCAGAAGGATAAGTCTATCATCTTATAGGTAGCATCTTACCACCAGCAGGACAAAACCCTTAATTTCTGCAAATATATTTTATTTCAGAAGCTGACCAACTAACTATCTTTGCGTGCAAACATGGCCCCTACGCTAAAAATTAATTTGTTTAACGAATTTCGGACCGTATTTAATATCCACAATATATACCTACAAAGTTTCAAGCATAGTATCGAACTTAACAACCCGGAAAGTTAAAAACTTAACACCAAGGCAGATATAACGCTCCTTCCATAAATGAGGTGGCTGTTCTGTTGGTCGACGAAGACAAAGGACCCAGGGATATTGTGCTGCATGGTAGAGACGGACAAACGAGTGTCGGAATTGCACCGCGCTTACGATCCGTTACAATATCCACTTATATATGTAACAGGAGACGACGGATATTATGTGAATATTCCTCAGCAGAATGCATTACGAAATAAGACAGTCATGTATGTAATATTATGCCTACCGTTTAATGATTAGGACAAACTGTTTTAACACACTGCATTTTTACAAAGATTTGTTTAATCAGTATTGTGTTGATATGATGGCGAAGATGATTTCAGAGAGGTTACATTTTATTTCCCGAAACCAACAAAAGCTCAGAGCGGATACCTATATTCATTTGAGGGATGCTTTGAACCAAGACGCAGGTGTAAATGCCGCCAATTTAGGTCAATATGTCATTTTGCCGTCGTCATTTACCGGGTCACCGAGGTATCTCCACGAAAAGACGCAAGATGCTATGACATATGTGCGCAATTATGGAAGGCCTGACCTTTTTATAACTTTTGCGTGTAATCCGGAATGGGAAGAAATAAGATCTTTCGATCGGCATGACATAATTGCTCGAGTGTTTCACTTAAAAATGAAAAAAATTATAAACATAATCTCAAAAGACGCGATTTTTGGGCCGGTTAAATGTTTTATGGCAACTATGGCAAAAAAGAAGATTGCCGCATTGTCATATGTTATTTTGGCTGGACACAAAAATACAGCCCTATGAAATTGATGACATAATAGTTGCCGAGCTACCTAATAAAAATGAAGATCCAGAGTTGTTCGAAATAGTCACAAAAAATGTGGTACATGGACCATGTGGGGAAGAAAATTCACAGTCACAGTCTTGAGTTTTGTTGAGATAAAAACACAGTCAGAATGTTTTTATCTCTACAAAAAATAGGTAAGTACATATTTAAGAAGAAAATAATTAATTAAATAAATGAAATAAGTAAATGAAGTCCGGAAAAATATTTTCAAAAGGTAAATACTTCCTAAATAAAAAAAACACTGAGAATAAATATAAATAAAACGTAAAACTATGTCTAAAACCTTAAGTCCCCCGTGCGAAGCCGGGACGGGCCGCTAGTTATCAATAAATCAGCAAAGTCTCTAATACATGAAGCCTTTTCTATTTCGTCTCTGAAAGTAGACCGAAAACTAAGAATTTTCCTGGCAAATGATTCAGATATGTCTAGACCTAGTCTAGACCTAGTCTAGTCTAGTCTAGACCTTCTTTTTATAAGATCATTGTTATTTAATACTTGTACGTTTGAAAGCTACAAAACACTTAAATTTTAAACAATTCTATTCATTCGGAAGAAAACACGATTTCTGTTAATTAATAATGATGCCCAATACTCGATAAAATATATTCAACCTAAACAAACATTCCGGGTCTTGGAGACGCTCATCTACGCAAAGCTCGTCAAACTAGCGTTTTACCTTCATCTGACGAGTTTTTGAAAATTCATGGGTAATAGACGATTTTTCTGGTATACTATTTGCTTTCATCGTTAAATTTACAAATTTATGTCGATTTTTTTAGACAAATTTTCAAACGTTTTAAGTCATTTGAAAGATCGGTCGGTGGCTTTAGACTGAAGTGCTTTAGAGGCTGCATCGGTAATTTTTAGAATTTTGCAATGGAAAACCAATAGCATAATAAAATTGTGGTTTTCAATCTTCTTCTTGAATCAAACAGCTTCATTTCTTTCATCTGGTTTGCCATTTAGCAGAATTGTTTTCGTTAGCGCTATTTGCACTTCAACAACACTTTTAAAGCAAAAACAGCATTATAACGCCCTAGATGGGCAGGGCGTTATGATGCTGTTTTTGCTGGTAGGGATTAATGTTTTTAATGTTATTGAAACCGAAGACACACATGCCTTATTAGTTAAAAAATTTGATAAAATATTCCATCTTTTGTATCTATTCCCAAAAAAATTATAAATCTGTATCAAAAAAGTTTTATTGGCATATATGGCATTTGGCTCGACATCTTTTAAGTTTTGAACTTCACCATAAGCCCCTTTCATTCTGTTAGCACCATCATATACTTATCCTCGTCACTTATTTATAAGAATATTTTTGTAATTTATGGATTCAATAATTTGCTTAGACATTGATAAGGCAAATTGATCATTTACTATATGAAATCCTAAAAATGTCTCTTTAATGACAAGTGCCTTTGAGATCCCGTTTTCAATTACACAATAACGGTAAAGTTCACACATTAGATCAACTTTTAAAATACATCTTGAGTTATATCAAATATAATAGAGTAGAATGGTGCAGCATCTATTTTATTTCTAAGTACATTTTCTATTTTAAGAACCAGGACAGAAATTAGCTCGTTTTGTGTTTTTGAACTTAAGTATTTTATTTGGCCCTTTGGTTTGGTTGTAAAATAATTTCTTGTAAAATTGGGTCGTATTTTCCTAACAACTCAACAATACTCAAAAAGTTTCTTTTGGACTGGATCAATACTATCTGCGTTTTCCGTGATAATCCCTATAATCACGCACAGCTAAGTTACACTTTGAAAGTGTAACATCAAGGAGTCTAGATAGTACTTGGGGCCAAAAAGCTTTTTCCTTTTTTGATAATAGACATTTTATCGAGTGTTCCATGTTACCGCCATTGTTGATACGTACAATATATTTTCAGTCGTCATCGATACATTTTGACACACCCTCAATCCAAACATATTGTAGTTTTTTACATACCCGATTTGCGAATAACCAACAGTGTTCAAAATACGCCTTCTAAAGTGTTAAAGAATAGGAATAGCTGTGTACGTTCAAGTTTCATTCCAGACTTGAAAACTATATATTAATGTTTTTCTAGAAAAGATCTATTGTCACAATTTTTTAATAAAGGGCCCTTAGGTTTACAATATCCGTTTTCAATTACGAACATTTTCCCTTGATCAGTTAGCTCTTTAAAATTACCCTTCTCAGTAACATATGGCGAAGGTACAATATTGTTTACGCTAAAATATAATACTCTATGATTTTACTAGTATGTACTTTGTTGTGGTTGTTCTGGATCTGGATAGACACTGGTTTTGGGTGCTGCATCTGGTAATTCTGTTATACTTTTCTTAATGTCCATGTCCTTTCTCCACTTTTAGAGCACTGTTCACTCGAGTTTTTATTATTAAAGTCATCATTCTTCAGGTATTGACTAATTTTAGGAAACCTTTTTTTTTTGTCTTCCTCTTTCTCATTTCAATAATTCAATTAAATATATTCTGCAACTAGACATCTTGATATCTAATTTTCAGAATTTATTTTACTTTGCCACCATTTGCAGGTATTAAACCTGCAAATCTGGTTTAACGAAATAAATATTTGTTATACTAAAAATCAAAGATATGAATAACCAATTGTCGATACAATGCACATAAAGAATACGTGGTCACTAGAGCTAGACCCCTTATAGAAATATCAAATGCGGGATTCCCTTAACATAGTGTTGCTCGCTCGCCCTAGCGACAAAATGAGAATACCCCGATCGACAATCATCACTATCGCTGCCAACGAAGAGCGACAAAAGATATAATGGATGCGCTCTAAAATGTATCAACATGTTTTTTTTGTTTAGTATGCGTTCAAATGCTTAACGATTAATTTGAATTAGGTATATTTTATATATATATATATATATATATATATATATATATATATATGAAATATATATATATATATACACATATATATATTAAAAATTAAATTTTTAAAATTAATTAATATTTAAAAATTAATTATATATATAAAAAAATATATGATATACTCTCCTAATAAAATAACTCAGGTCAATGTTAATTTGTATTTTGTATTTTGCCAGCCCCGTCACCTGTTACAATCACACTACTGCAATAACAGACAACTCGGGCAGCGTTAGGAAAACGTCGAAACATCTTATTGTCCCACATAAGTATGTCGTATGTTCATTATCACAAGTAAATTATTTAAAGTTTGGTTACTGTGTGTCACCAGTGATGACTTGGCAATGAGATGTGGTCCGAACGGAGCTGGGTGGACGAATGAGCTGACAAAAACTGCTGGATTGCGCTAGATGCAGGCCGTATACAACCAATACTATTAGGAATTGCTTGGAGAGGCCGCGGACGTCTTACGACTGATAAGATGAAGATTTACCGCACTTAGCAGACCTAGTGGCTATCACAAAGCATAGCTTTGCGACCATTACTTTGTGCTACGCGTTAATTTGAATGATATAAGTAATATAATTTAATATAGTTTATGCTCCGCTAGTAGCGTTGGTATGCAACAATATACTTTTCGACAAACGGGGTATCTAACACTAAAAGAATATCAAATCGTACCAGTTGCTGAGATCAGCGAGTGTAACCAAACAAACACAAGGAGTGTTTGTTTAATATCTTGATAATACTAGTATAACAATTATTGTGTTTGTTTTTATTACATAATATAGAATAGATAAATAAAATTGTTTTAGCAATAAGATGTAATTAAATTGGCTATAGAATTACCTAGCGCGAAATTACCTTCGATCCCGCACATAGATGACATGCATAAACATGAATAATTTTACATAGTTTATACATGTACATATATAATAATACAGTTATGCGATGTCTAATATTTAAGAAATAATTTACACTGGTTATTAGAAATTAATATATTATTTAGACAAAAAATCATTGACTAACTCAAAAAAAGTGTTAGCGTCTTCTGCGTGTGGGTTATGGCCCACACCTGAAATGTACTTCAACTCTGCCATGGGGAAAAGCTTTTTCAATCCATCGAAATCAGAGGGTCTGAAATTGAATTATGATACATAACTCTACTTTAAATATTTCAGGCTATAATAGAGCATATTAAAAGATCAAACCTACGGAATATAATTAGATTTTTCGCCTCCAATAAACAAAGTTGGACCATTAAATTTTCTTCTTAACATCTCTTCAGGAAAAGTTGCAATTAAATGGAAGTGACTCTTTAATACTTCCAGATTATATGCCCATTCAAATTTATTATTAGGTCGCATAGTTATGTTCATTAGAATGAAATCCATTCCGTCCGTACTACTCACGATTCCAGAAGACAATATTTTTTTTTTGGTTATATTTCTTGCTTCTGTCAAGTTTCTAATACTGTCGAAAGAGACCGACTTCAAAACGTCTATTAGTTTCGGAAAAAAGTCGTTTAGGACTCCAGCTGTAGATATAGGAGAGATGTCGACCACGACCAATCGTTTCACTTTATCGGGCTAAAGAAAAGGAAGTTTTGTTATGGTACACACTTACATGGTTAAATGTGAAAATTAATTTTAGTTTTATCTGAGGGCACGGCAGTGCGTCAACCAAGACACGCTCAAAAAAACAACACAGCTGTACCATCCTTTTCTCGAAGGAATTCAGGCAATTTTCGAACCCCCATACCTTAGTTGTGGATAAAACTATCTAGTTTCCCATGTATTATACATATTTTATATGATTACATATGTACTACGTGATTTCACAGATGTAATTCGACTTTTTTTTGATACATATAAAAATATCAAGAAACAAACTAACGATCACTTAATTATGAAAGAGTTCATATAAGTTGCCACTCTAAATATGTAGTTAAGGTTAAACATAGGTATATTAATGCAGCATAGTTTCTATTTCATCACATGAACAACTATAAAAATATTTTTCAACAAATAAAGGACTCATTGAAATATAATCAATAATAACCTCCGACAAAGCTAACACCATGGCCGTTCTTCCACCCATGCTGTGACCAATAACATCAGCTTTTTTATGAGACAAAGTATCCATCAATTTGGTAATATCAGATGCTAGGTCCGTATAAGTATGTGTAGTATAGTGGGGGCTCTCGCCATGGTTCCGGGCGTCGGGTACAATAGCGCAGGTCTTCAACGCGGAACCTAGCTTCTTGGATATGCTCTCCCAATTTTTCTTGGACCCTAAAAGTCCGTGGAGGACGTATAGAGGAATCCCAGTCGGTGAACACTTCCCGTGCGTTTTATAAGCTAAGCGTATAGCTGTCCGTGTTCTAGAGAGATTAGAATTTTTTAATTGTCGAAGCAAAACTACCGAACAGGATGATACTGTCCCTAAAATTACTTTCTCCATTCCACGCTAATTTGCTTTCCAGTTTAACATTATTTCCAAATTTAATATCCAGTAAACAATGACATGGAATCTGTCTATATTTACCACATCTATCGATGAAACTAAAGACATTACAAACGTCACTTTTATTTTTTCGGCATACAGAAAATAGAATCATAACGTAATGCTCACTTTTTATATTTCATATAAAGCTGGAACATATGATTATCATACAAGAAAAAAGGTTATCTTAAATAATAATAACTTTATTCAACAACAAAAGGAAACTTAAACTAAAATACATTTTGATACTTAAGTACCTAAACTAGGTTTAGCCTGTTCTTATAGGCACCCATGCTCTGTAGTATGTAGTAGTATGCATGTAGGTGCGGATGTGTGTGTATATGGTCTAATATAATACAAGGTTTGTTAATACAACACATTATTTACGCACTCATTACATAAATACACAGAATATGAAGCTATACTGTGTATATACAGTATACACAAACAATAATAGTAACAATAAATATAGTCCAGTCGAGCATAATATTGTTAGCATTCCTCTGTCTTGTTGTAGTCCAATGTCAAAAGCCATTCCCTTACTGTTGTTTTGCAAGTGTATTTATTCATGTCATGAATATCTATTTCATGGTTAATTTTATTATAAATAAATGGTCCTGTAAAACTTAGAAATCGCTGTGCGAACCTCGTACGACATGGCTGATGTATATATTGGAAATCCACATACCTTCGTCTACTATGAGTTAGTTTATTTTCAGGTTTACATAGTTTATGCTGTTTGAGAATAAGTTCTTGGTAGTACAATTGTCTCACTGTTAAAACTTTGTTATGTATATAGAGTTCTGAGGTAGGGTATTTAAAGGGTAGAATGTACGTAACTTACTTATCTTAAATTAAATATCTATTACTATTTCATCATGAAAAGGCTCTTAACATTTTTTTGCTCTCCCCGTCAATGGTAACTACTCAACCTTCGAGGCTTAGATAGATCCTTGAGTCAGTCTCCACGCCTCTCATGGCGGTCTCCGGAATTCCATGTAAATTGTCGTAAATTGTTGAAATAATGATATTTCATGATGTGGCAATTAAGATTTTCTTAATATATGGTGAACATGTTAACATTGTATGCGAATTGTAGCAATTTTTTACTGTAAACTTTTCTTGAAAACGTGTAATCTTATTTGGTTAGGTACTTACTCATTGGATGAGTAAATAAAAAGACTTTATCGATTTATTAATGTATATTGTCTATTAGTCTAAGAAACGATATTATATATTCAATGAAAGTCTTCGGATCATCTATATGGATGTGATGGCCAACCTTGGGCACGTAGTGAATTGTAGCATAGGGGAAAAAATCTCTTATTTTTGTCAGGTCATCGGCACTGAAAGGAAATGTATAATATGCTTAACCACTCTGGTAATTAAAAAAAAGGTTCTGACCTATTAACTGCACGCGTTTGTGTGCTCGGTTTTATGTACGCTCTTAGATCGCGTCACGCGGAAGCTCTTGTTTTTTTGGAATCAAAGTCAAATCAAAGGAAGTCAAAGTCAAATATACTTTATTCAAGATGGCCTATATCGATCGTCAAAAAAAATCAAAGGTGAACTAAGTCCTTCACAATGTTTACTAAGCCCAACTTCATTAAAATTTGTTTAGAAATCAAGAAGGAAACACGCGTCAGGCAGTTTGTCATTTATAATATTAGTATGGATTTTATGAAAACCACGTTTACAATCAACACAACAATCTATTAATGAAAATTACCAACCCCCATTGTTTCTAGTACTGCTATTTAATAAATAATACTTAATTATTGTGTATTTCATGTTTTAAATATGTTTTGAAAGTGAGCACGTATAGACTGTTACATGTATCGAGACAACTGATTGACACCATAAATAAAAGAACCTCAAGTAATTAAACCGGTGGGCTTTATAAATATTTCATCTCATCTCATACATTGATCTGACTTCGAGATAAGTATGTTAATGCACTTGGGTTAAGGATGTCAGACAATAGGGGAATAACAAATATCATATGCAGTAAAATACATACTAACACCTCGACACAGAACAAACACAAATATTCATTAAATAAATATTTGTTCTGGGTGGGAATCGAGCCATCTGCGCCATCGGGCCCGTCAAACATATGTAGGTAAATATATAAATCATAAAATCTTTTTTTAAACTCCTTTAAATACAGCATAATGAGAATAATAGATATCAGATTGGTAGCTTCGCACGAGTACGCACGCAATTAATGTTGCAATGAACAATTTGTTATTAATAATTGTTTACATTACAAAGGCTTTACATATAAAACATTTTGTGTAAAATTAACACAAAGCTGACCATTTAAATTATTTAAAAACATGTAAACTTAAAGCTGTCATTCCTAATCAAGCTGCATTTAAAGCACTATAGAAAATAAAAATATTGTTATTGATACATACGGGATGAAATCTGACAATTGCCCGCCTATAAACAACGTAGGCCCCTCATACTTTTTCCCTTTCATTCTCTTGGGAAAGGACGCGATGTACTGGTACTCCTTGATCAGACTGTCCAAATTGCAAATCCATCCTATGGTGCTGTCTTTCCGTACGTTCACATTCGCCAACACGGAGCGCAAAAATGACTCGTCTGAGATCACTTTTTTCAACTGAATTCGAGCTTCTTTTTTTGCCTTGTCTACATTTTTTAGGTTTCTGAACTGGACTGCTTTCATCGCCATCAGAACCTTGGGGTAATACTCTGTCATATGCATCGGGGATGATATTGGTGATATATCCGATACTATTAGACCAGCTATTGTTTTAGGCTAAAATAAAATTAAAATTGTTAAGAACAACATTAAATCGGTAAAATATATCATTAACATAAATAAAGATTTATCTTGTATTTATATGGACGTAGCTGAGTGCGTAGCTTCGCGACAGTAATGCTGTAAGCCCATTCCCGCTCCTGTTTTATATGAGCTACACTGGTTATAGGGATATATACAAACTCCCCCTTATCCCTTTCATGATATATAAAACCTAATTTCACTCTATATCTCAAAGCTATCGATATGTATTTTTTTTAACTATTTCACCAGTTTCAGTGAAAGCGTAACAAATAGATGCATTTATAAAGAGAAGTAAAGAGCAATGTACTTACTAATATTCTGACCGCGAATTCGTCAGACCTACTCAAATCTGTGAAAGCTTTGCAGTCGATATTAATCTATAACTGCGAGCTACGGAGGTCAAAATTGACTGTAAGGATTTGACAGATTTGGGTAGTTAATCTGTTGCCCACCGTGCACATCTCAAGGGGTCTTTTTCTACTAGGAATTTCTAGCTCTAAAAATAGCGATACTTCCATACAACTTTTCATCCCCTCTTTCGACCCCTTACAACCCCTATTTAGTATTAAAAATAGCCTATGTTCTTTCTCAGGGTCTAAAGATTGTCTGTACCAAATTTCATCAAAATCGGTTGAGAGGTTTAAGCGGGAAAGTGTAACAGACAGAGTTACTTTCGCATTTATAAGATACTAGCTGTTACCCGCGACTTCGACCGCGTGGAATAGTATCTTTGGGTAGCATTTTTAATTATTTAATAAGAATCATTAGTAGGTATTTTTAAAAAATATATAAATTTTTTGTTAACAGTAGGCATAAGGTACCTATGTATTCCATTGTGGCAAAAAGTACTTAGGATAATTTATTGGTCCCTTATGTCCAAGAGACACAGGGGCCAGCGTCGTTGCATAAAAAAATATTTTAAAATGACCTAATTTATAATATTTTTATACACAACGTTTGCTGTTTTGTTATTATTTGTTAAAATGTGGAGATTGTTTGGACTCGACACTCGCGAGCAGGCCACGTACAGTTGGCCATGCGAAAAACAGTTTTTCTCTAAATTGACACCTGCTGCTTTACGTGTTTGCCCTTGTTAATTTTGCCTTTGTTAATGGTCATTGCGAAGGCTGGTTTGAAGGGAAACTGGATTCTTTTAAACTGAAAAGGTAAATCCGTGGGGATCATGGGTATGTGGGGAATCAAAACTTTTTTAAAACTATCTTACCTACTATTAACTATGAACTAAAAGATTCGCGTGGATTAGTTTTTTTTGGTACCAGACCTCTTTACCTTAACTTACTCAACTTTCTAGCTGTAAAAATAGCGATACTTCCATACAATCCCAATTTTTATCCCCCCTTTCGACCCCTTACAACCCCTATTTAGAATTTAAAAATTGCTTTTATACTTTTTCAGGGTCTAAAGATTGTCGGTGCCAAATTTCATCAAAATCGGTTGAGAGTTTTAAGCGGGAAAGCGTAACAGACAGACAGACAAACAGAGTTACTTTCGCATGTATAATATTAGTAGGGATATATTTGTAGAAGTACCAACAATAAACGAGCGAGTTTGAAGGGACTAATGCGAATTAGGGAAGCGAGAGAGGTATGCCAAGCTAACGATCTTACTACCCCGCCTACGCCGATGGGACACAGGCGTAATGTATGTATGTAAATAATATTAGTAAATATAATACATAATATTATAGTCCATAAAATGTTCCATTCCATCATTCAGGTGTTGTGAGCTAAATTTTATATAATATGCTTTATATTTGAAACCTTTGTTATATAAACAATATTAATAACAAATTAAATGCCAAACACCAGTGCCAAATCCTACGGCGGTTACATTGACATCTGCCATGCTAATCAAGCCATATCTAAAGGAGTATATAGTAAGACAACATTTTTAAACAAACTTACAACTTGACAGCAGGTCGTTTACTTACAGATAAAAGTGCGACACACATAGAAACCCTGCCCCCCATGTTATGTCCGATCAAGCATGCCTTGGGTACCGCCAGCTTCTCAAACAATTGTAAAACGTCAATGGCCATCGCTTCATATCTATGTGCGCTCGTATGCGGACTCTCCCCGTGGTTCCGAAGGTCAATTGCTATAACAGGCCTCTTAGACATCCTTACGATAGTTTTCGCTAGCCTGTTCCATAACTTCTTTGATTCGAGCAAACCGTGTACTATAAACAGCGGCATCTCCTTCGACTCCTTGACGCATTCTCCTAAGATCGTGTATGATAAACTTGCAACCGATCTCACATAGTCCTGGAAAACTTGCTTTAGTGAAAGGTTGCGTGTAAGTGATAATGATTGCATTGCACAGTTGACGATGATAAATAGTAGTTCTTGTTGTATTTACACGTATACGTCTTCAAATGACATACAAAAATTGATTTGACAAAAAAACAAACAACATTAGAAAGCATACATAAGTACTGCTTACAAAGTAATTTTGTTTATTATAGCGAAATAAATGTAAATACCTGAATGTTTACGGAAAACTTAGAAAGCATTGACAAGTGACAAGTTATAAGAAACTGAATTACAGTGTAAAAAGCAATATAACAAGGATATCTGTAAAAGTATATAATGAACCATAGATAAAATAAATGTTTACAGGGACTGTGAACTTCACAATGTTTGGTTAAACCTAGCAAATGCTGGAAATCTTGAACACTTTGCCCAATCGATCATACCACGGTAGCACAAAAGTCTGGCAAGCATTTGGTAATGTACCATTCCAAATTTATACTAATACTGATTTAAAAAAAAAATGAATACTATATAATAAAACTGGATAATTGTATTTAAATATCGCTTCTGACCACAAGACACACTTCGCCTTACCTGGGGGCAGGTGAATTGCATAGCATATGCTTATACTTATTAAACACATACTATGAACTATATATCTGTTACTCTTTCACGCCGGAACGGCTGAACAGATCTGGATGAAATTTGGCACAGAGATTATTGGTAGTCTGGAATAACATATTGGTTACTTTTCATTCTGAAAACATGTTCCCATAGGATATATTTTTTTTTATTATTGTCTATGAAATTTCATTTTTAGTATTATCACAGTTTAGCTATTTGAATAACAAGAACTCCTCAGGGTGCTACAAAGTCGCGAGCGGAATTTATGTTTAACGATATTTATGCATATAGTAGAAATGTTTTAACAATTACTACTTAAGAGATCAGTCGATTATGACTTTGGCCAATTGGTCAAAGAATTGGTCAAAGAAACCGACTAATTTATGAATTAGTCGGTCTCTTTGACACTAATCGTAGTTTTGAAGATTTTCTTCAATTTCTATGACTCTTCGTTTACAGATGATTCGCATGCAAGTCGCAACCTCATGCAGCCTTCGTGTCGGAAGATATTAAAAAACACCTGCGGAGTAGTTTTTGAAAAGCTTCCGTTACTGGTTCATTTACCTAAAAATATAAAAAAGAATGAGTGACCCTTTTAAAATAGAAAAAATGGATTCGCTGGGTTTACCCCAGCCCAGTGCGAACCGCAAAAATAGGGCGCAGAGATATTGATATGTACCAATATGATACTAAATAATCTGTATCACATTTATTTATATTTGTACATAAATAACTTATGCCATATATAGTATAATTGTCGGCGATCCTATCGCTTAGCTCAGACATGTTTTCCAGATGACCATTGAAAGAAAATGTTAATGGAACATATTCTCTACTAATAATATTTTCCATTTTAGGCTATTAAATTGGTTTATTTTTAATGAAAAATATCACATTAAAAATGAATGAACTCCACAACCTACTATACAGATTTCCTTGAGAAATACATACCAGAGATAGATAGGTATAGTTCGGGTCGGTTGTTGCTCTCGGTATTGACCGAGAGCAACATGTGTTATCTGCTTACCATTGGGTAAGCATTAGCTCTCGGTGAGAAGAGCTTTGAGACGCCCGTGATGATCTGTCAGCTGCTAATCACATCTCTCTCGGGAGAGCTTTCATTGGCTCGAGAAGTTGAGGCACTAACTCTCATAGAGTTTAACCGATATGCTCTTTCCTCTGCTGATTTCTTGAGAACGCCTATTTCTCATTCTCCTAGCTTCTCTCGAATTACGAGTTCGTTTTAGGTGGCATTGATGCATGCAATTGAAAATAAATCTTAAACGTAAATGAAAATAAAACTGATATAATAAAAGGAAATGTAAAGTAACCAAAACCTACTATCGGTATCTAAAATTCTATGCGGATCCACCAGTGATCTGAGCACGATAGTTCCTTTGATACGTGCCAGTCCATGATGTACGATGCCACCGTATCCATTGAAGAATGTCCTGTCCACACCTGTATTTATGATGTTAAAGTTTGCTTTGAATAGATATTCTACCAGTTTCTTACTTAGAATATAGAAAGTAAGATTATTTAAAGTTTCGTGTTCAAGTTCAATGTGCCTCTTACCTATCGGTGATCAATTCCGGTTTTGACCGAGTGGACCGTAGAGACATCATTGGACAATTGCCTTTTTGGCCACATAATTCTTCTTCAGTTCATCGCCGTTTTTTGCCCAATTTCGCTTTAAAGTCCCCCATTACCACGTTATAGAACAAGAGACTCTAACCAAACCCTGATATTCGTGGAAGTGGAAGTGGAAGTGGAACTAAACTTAAGGTTCCAAACTATGACGGATGCAATATTATGCCGGCCAGGTCCCGCAGCGAGCAACAGAAAGAACTATGCTCGGTATTTCGCTAAGTGATCGAATCCGAAATGAGGAGATCCGTAGTAAGTCGTCGATATAGCTTACCGAATCCTATTCCTGAAGTGGT
Organism: Heortia vitessoides; assembly: GCA_020976665.1. Classification (NCBI taxonomy): domain Eukaryota; kingdom Metazoa; phylum Arthropoda; class Insecta; order Lepidoptera; family Crambidae; genus Heortia; species Heortia vitessoides. Next base: position 5,146,641 of record JACJUM010002809.1, read on the forward strand.
AGTGAGCGGGGATCATATTTCGACAAACCGATGGCAGATAGGGGAAAAAGTTTCTCGAGTGGCGGCCACATACCGGAAAGCGCAGCATTAGGCTACCCCCGCCATGACGGACGACTTAGTGAAGGTTTCAAAAAGTGATTGGTTCCAGGCGCAAAACCCGATGCTGTAAATTTGGTGGGGCCTAT
>JACJUM010002809.1:5147225-5164181 GCA_020976665.1 Heortia vitessoides
CGGAGGAGGCGGTTGAGAAGGCTTTATGGGAAAAGAAAGACGCGAAGGCTCAATCATGGCTTGTTACAAGAATGTCAGAAAGCGTGATGATGCATATCATAACATGTACTACGTCAGCCGAAATGTGGCGAAAACTTGCGAGCGTGTATGAGCAAAAATCTGAAACAAGTATACATATCGTACAACAACGCTTCTTCCAATACAAGTACGAGGAGGGCACGGCGATGTCTATGTTCTTATCTAAAATAGAGGAATTAAGAAACCAGCTCAAACAGATGGGAGAAGACATTTCAGAAAGATTCGTAATAACAAAAGTGCTAATGTCTCTTCCAGATGCCTATAAACATTTTGTGTCGGCGTGGGAGTCCGCGCCCGACGATAAACAAACGCTAGAAAATCTTGTCGCGAGATTACTGATTGAAGAAGAACGTATTAACGACAAGGAGCCGCAAAACTCGTCAGCATCAGCGTTTGTAGCTAAGAAAAACATTAAGTGCTATAAGTGCAATAAGCTGGGACACTATCAAAGTGAGTGTAATCAAAACAAGGGTTCGGGACATGACAATAGACCGGTTAAAAAGTGTTATTATTGTAAAAAAATGGGACATACTAAAAGTGAGTGCTACTTCAAGAAGAATCGGGAAAAAGACAGTACGAGTAATGCATTTATGGTGATGAACTCAAATAGTAACGTTCAAGAATCTAAGTGGTTAGTGGACTCAGGCGCTAGCCAACATATGTGCCGTGATCGTAACCTATTTGCAACATACTTAACGATGAACAATAAAACAGTGATAGTCGGAAATGGCGAGGAGATTAGTGCGCTCGGGTGTGGACAGGTGGCGGTACAGGTCTACAACGGCCGCGGATGGGTAAACACAACCATAGACAATGTACTCTTCGTTCCGAAATTGAAAACAAACTTGTTATCTGTCAAATGCGCTACAGAGAGGGGTTATGTTGTTAAAATGGACAATAACTTGTGTAAAATCTACAAAGGAAATACTGTGAGTGCCGTAGCGAGTCGTAACGGAGATATGTACTATATGGACGTGCGTTACAAATGTGAGATAGCGAACGCGATTGAAGTGAAATCTGGACTTAAAGAGTGGCACGAAAAACTTGCTCATCAAAACTTACAGTATGTGCGAATGGTGCTTAAAAACAACAACATTGAAGTGAAAGACTCTGACTTTGATTGTGAGGGTTGCTTGGAGGGCAAAATACATCGTTTGCCTTTCAGTGCCAGTGAAAATAAAACGAGTAGGCCATGTGAGTTAATACATGCAGATACGTGCGGGCCTATGGAGGTGCCGTCCGTGGGAGGATCCAGATACTTCGTAATTCTAAAAGATGACTTCTCTAACTACAGGTCAGTTTACTTTGTTAAAGGCAAAGATGAAGTTAAGAAGTGTATTGAGAACTTTTTGTACAAGGCTGAAAATGTAACCAAACACAAAGTATTGTGTTTTAGAAGTGATAATGGGTTAGAGTTCATGAACAAAGAGGTTCAAAATCTGTTTGAGAAACGTGGAATAACCCATCAAACCACGGTTCCATATACTCCTGAACAAAATGGCAAGGCGGAGCGAGAGAATCGAACTCTAATAGAATCAGCACGTACAATGTTGTGTGCAGCAGGTCTACCTAAGAAGCTGTGGGCAGAAGCTGTTCATACTGCGGCATTTGTACTAAACAGAACAAGTAAAAGCAATGAAACCGGAAAGACCCCATATGAAACGTGGACAGGCAAACATTTTGATATAACAGGCCTTAAAGTCTTTGGAAGTCCTGTGTATGTCCATGTTCCAAAAGAGAAGAGAAGAAAATGGGATCCAAAAGGGGAGAAAGCAGTCATGGTCGGCTACGAGGAAAATGTCAAGGGCTACAGAATATTCTTCTCAGAAAAGAACACTGTTGAAGTTAAAAGAGATGTCATATTTCTAGAAAAAGGTGAAAAACAGAAGGAACAATTAGTTATACTGGACACTACAATGGAGGAGAAGAAGGTCATTAGTCAAGAAGAAGCACAGACTGAAGAGGAAAAGGTAGAGGAGACCCTTAATATGTCTGGCGAAAGTGACAGTGTCTACATACCGTGTTCCAGTGATGACGAATTCAGCGATGATGATAATGGAGAGATACAGACGCGTGAGAAGAGTACTCGAATTAGGAAACAGACTTCATTTTACAAGTGTCATCATGTCTATGTTGAGGGAAATGAACCGAAGACTTACCAAGATGCCATGCAACGGAAAGATGCGAGTAAATGGAAAGAAGCAATGCAGAGAGAATTGAATACCCTCAAAGAAAATAATACTTGGACTATTTGTGAAGAACCTGTAACTGATAAGACTGTAAGTAGTAGGTGGGTATTTAAAATCAAAAACTCTAATAGTAATGTAGAATATAAAGCGAGACTAGTGGCGAGAGGTTTTGAGCAGTGTGATACAATGGAACTATGTGATTTATATGCACCAGTAGCTAAATTGTCAACTTTCAGGTTATTTATTTGTATAGCAGCAAAATTAAACTTGCCGATCAGTCAAATGGATGTTACAGGTGCCTTCCTATATGGAGAAATTGATGAAAAAGTGTATTTAGAATTGCCTGAAGGTGCATATTGTGGTGATAAAAATATTGTTAGATTAAATAAATCTATATATGGGTTAAAAAAATCACCCAAATATTGGAATGACAAATTTAATTCAGTCATTATGAAACAAGGTTTTGTAAAATCAAAAAGTGATTCATGTCTGTACACAAAATGTGAAGGCGACGCCAGAACATATGTTTTACTGTATGTAGACGATTTATTAATATTTGGAAATAATCAAAAGCAGATTTGTGACCTTAAGTCATTATTAAATAATGAATTCAAAATGAAAGATTTGGGATTAGTTTCAAATTTCTTAGGTATTCATGTAAAACAAGATTTAGTTACAGGGATCACTGAACTTAATCAAAAGGAATATTTGGAAAGTGTATTGCAAAAATTTGATATGCAAAATTGTAAAGAAATATGTACACCAATGGATCTGAACTTTAACACTAAAATATTAGAAGATAACAATGATTCTGTGATTGATAAAAACATTGAAAATAAATGTAGAAAAATTATAGGTTGCTTGTCGTATGCTGTATTAGGAACAAGGCCTGATTTGTGTATTGCTGTGTCAATTCTGAGCAGATATCAAAATAATGCAAATAATGTTTTATTAACTGCCTTAAAAAAAGTGTTAAGATATGTTCACAAAAGCATTAAATAAAAATTTATTGTTAAGATTTATTAAAAACTGTGGTTTGTATGAATAAATATGTGACTGTAAGGGTGTATTACATTGAGAGGGGGTGTTGGTAGCAATGTAATATTTTTCTATTTTGTTATGTTGGTAACACTCCTCTCCGCACTGTCATGGCCGATATTGTGCAGTGTATAAAAAAAACGTCTGATTAAATAAATAAAAGTCTGCTTTAAGTTAAACTATTGTTTTACTTACATTTCTACATATTATAATTATTAAGCGTATAATTACTGTGTTGAAAATGACAATAGACTCATGATGATAATTCAAAATGCGGACAGTTTACGTATCGTAATTTGATTTGTAGTATTTATTCATTTATGCAAGTGGGACCGCAGGAATTGTAATTTGAATAGCTTAATATGTAGCAATGATCGGTCTACGTGCGTACCGACAGAGTAGAATCGTCTCTCCTCTCGCTCATTGTTCTAGGTGTCGTTAAAGTTGAGCGATGCACCGGAACCGATAGATGGCGGTTTACCCACCCGAAATAGTGTAGCTTAAATACAATAGGGCGGCGATGGATAGCATTCCCGTCGAGAATCTAAGAATGCGATTGCCACCACGACTGCCCAGCGCGGATACTATTAGCGAATGTCTCCCTTTCTGCTTCGATAAATATATAAATAAAATATTATTTATTTCTCACCACAAATGCAAATTTTTAGCGATTAATAACTTAAGGACTTCTGGAAGACTAGTGCCTATGTAGGTTCGCTGACCCGTATTACAGGTCTCCGGGCTTCCCACTTCCCAAACTTTTCTATTGTGCTTATTCTCATATACCGACTACAAAAACAATTCGATTCCAAAATAATAATTATGCTCAAAGCACGATGATGATGATGAATCTGTCTACAGTAGAAACATGATATATTATTATGTTTCTACAAAACATTTCAGAGGTAGCGACGACCATACAGACATTTCCCGTTCGGTATACATTTTCTGCGTAATAAAATTTTGATTAGCTACTATTATATTTTTTAAGTGCACTAAAACAAACCTATATATATATACCGGCAGAGTAGAATAGTACCTCCCCTTGTACCAGGTGTCATAAAAGACGACTAAGGTGCCAGGACCGAAAGGGGGCGGGGATGGGCAGCAGTCCGACATTGTAGACCGCGTCACATCTTAGATGCTCCTCCCGACAGGATTACCGCGAAAATCGCAGCCCTTCCCCGCCCTCTCACTGGCACAACACAATCATTGACACTGCACATGCATTCATTCAATAGAGCAGTACACCGCGTTCGCCGGCGAACGCGTGCAAGCCCTGCCCCCACGAGCGATAACCGACAGCCCTAGAACTGTCAGTTGGCTTACTCTGTCCGTCCTCTTTTGCTGAATTTTCATAATTAAATTCACCCCCAACGATGGCATTCTGAGCCTAGGTCTAGGAGAGGAGCCTTTAGAAGCCTCTAAAGGCGACCTCGGGCGATCGCCGTCGGTCCCACCCAGATCTCGTGAGCTTTGCGGGCGCGACTGCGGGGTACGCAGGATGAAAACGGGCATCGGACCTCACATCTATGAGAAGCCCTCTTCTTTCGGTGGCGCTAGAATTGATATCTGAGTAGTCCAGCAATAGGTTCGTCCAAAAATAAAAGGGGGAACATGTGCAATCTAAACAGTTCTTAGAAAATATTTGCACGTTATAGTGCGTTTCACATTCTTTGGTGTTCAACAAATCTCAGAAGGTCCTTTTATGCCTACTTTTAAGATATAAGATCAGGTTTACCATTTGATTGGATCCCTTTTGCCTGAAAACCAACCTAAGTTTCTTCAAATATAATTTGTATCCGACTACAACGAACATGAGAAATACATATTTCCCGAATTTAAATACTGAACTAATTTCAAAACTTCTTATAAAATATAAAAAAAAACAATTTTTCAAGATTTTTAGACGCTTTTTGTTTCATGGTGTTACCAAAATACCTACTAATATCAATGTATACATATAAAATTAGAGTCTATTTGTGATATTAAAATAACTGCTATCTACAAAATGCATATGGATGTACACACTGCACATATCTATATATTTTTTAATTTTTTTACCATCGGTTTGTTTGAGGTAATCTCTGAAACGGTTGTACCAATTTTGATGGGACTTTCACTGGGAGATAGCTAATATAATCGAGAGTAACTTAGGCTATAAAACTATTAAGTTATTTTTAGGGCTATCGTCGTGTACGCTGCGTGATCGGATGAAGTTGCGCAAAAACAATGTAAAAGAGGTTTATCCCCTTTAATACTACCCAAAGCCACTGTTCCACGCTGATGAAGTCGTGGGCACAGCTAGTGGGAAATAATATTGTACTTAAGTCACAAGGGGTGCGCTAATAATATAATTGCAATAACTTGAGCCGAAGGCGCGTAGTCAATAAATAAGACATCTAGTTTATATTGTTAATAGATGTATTAAATAATATTTTCTAAAATTTACGCGTTCATAAAATTACTCCTTTAACAGCTTCAAAATGCAGATTTATTGTGCTATCATACTATTTTTTTAAAATGTAACCAATATTGTGACGGCTTTTAATAAAAAGCCGTCACAATATTGGTTATATTATACACATAATAAAAATAAATAATTAATCTAAAAGATTTCGGTGGTATAGTCGCGCAGCGTATACGAAACACATAGCATAAAAATAACGTTTAAATTAGACACTCCAATTCAGGGATGTTATTATTTGTTTTTAATTACTATTAAAGTACACAGACATAGCACAAAGTTGACCAATACGATTAAGATATAGATTAAGGTTATACCTAAGGCGAGGTCTAAAAAAATTTGGCCAAAGTAATTTGGCATTGGCATCATAGGTTGGCGCTTGGATGTCTCTATGTCACTTTAGTCAAGAGGATCGCGATAAAATCGCGGTGTAAATTTACATTTTTAATTGTATTCGCAATAGGGGCGCATCGTTTCCTTTGCCCAGAAAACTAGTTTAGCAACAGTTCAACCAATAATTTACACGCGTATAATAAGAAAAGTAGAAGAGTACTACAAGAGGCAGTTCATACAAAAGCTCGTGGTAAATCGCTTAAAGCAGATATGTTTTGGACATCAGGCAAAGGAGGAAACGCTAATATATTACTTAAATGCATATTTACTACCTAGAAATAGAGATACCCACAAATAGCCATCATATAAATGTTTGACATAATATTTATTGGAAAAAAATCAACTTGCCCAAGGCTTTATATTTCCCATACCAGAGACTACACAACCGTGCTACCGAGACCTCTTGCGAGCTATAGACAATCGGTTTTCCTAAGTTACTCCGGCTCAGATTCAGGCGGAGGGTTCATAGGTCTGCGACATTTCTACGCAATGTCAGTGCCACATAAATAACAATTTATTTATGTCAATCTCATATAACAATTAATTTGTCAATGTGATTTTGTGTCCGTGACAGAAGCGTATGTGTACGTTGTTATTCGGGCGCGTTATATATGAAGCTAGGCCTGTGTGCTTTCTCTACTTTGTGGCGGTGTCGCAGTGCTACGAACGGCGCGCGCGCAGCTCCGGTGGTGCAACAGCGCTCAATCTTGCGGTCGCAGCGGTGGATAATACACGTTATAAAGGTACTTATCTCTTTCCTTTTTTATTACTAGTAAAAGTTCTGCATAGGCGTTAAAGAATCACATTTTTATTATTTATGAATGAGTGTTAGTAATTTTTATCAATTATTATTTTAATAATATATATTCCTGGAATAGAGTAAATAAAGAGAGTGGTACGTTTCGTTAAATCACTATGAAAGGAAAATTTTCGCGCAATTAAATTTGATTAAACCAGTGGTTAAAAAAGTGTCGTTTAACTTGTGATTATGTAAATATAAAAACATAAATAATAATTATAAATAAGTAACAGTATCTATAATTAATGTTACAATCAATATAGTCTTAGTACCACAATAAATACTTTATTTTTAATGTTTGTATACAGGAAAAAAGACACCAAAAAGAATAATTTTTAGATATATTTTCCTGTCTATGCGTGAGCTAACTTTATATTGTAAAAATTCACTAAAATTAATTCTGTAGTTTTCGCGCGAAACATCAACAAAACAAATCATCCTAACATTTTATTACGAATCGTTATTTTTTTATTATATCCTCCTCTTACTTTTATTGTTTTTAAAACATGAACTAAATTTCAATTAAAACTTTAAATGGACGAATAGAAGTTTATTTGTGAGAACTTTTGTATGTAAGTACCTTAATTTATGATTTGTAATTTACAAGATAAAAAAATGGACATGTACGTATATGTGCATTTTATTACAGTTGTAAACAAAATAGTAACGAAACTATAAATTTTACAATCCCGATTATTATTTCAAAAAATATTTGTAGAATACAATAATTTTAGCCGTGTAAACAATATATTTATTTAATTAAACTGCTTAGTTCCCTTACTTATTTTCTACATACACGACAACACAATTTCTCGTTAATATATCCACACGTATTTACTTAATCATTTATCCATTTTCTAATAATCTAAATTCTATTAAATAAATACAGGCGTATTTGACTACATTTACATACATACAGTTCTCATTTAATTTCAACGAATATGATAATTAAAACAGTACTACGTTAGGTCAACTTAATTACAATAATAGCTATATAAACAAATATATATACATATATATATATATATATATATAAGAAAACAATTAATTCTACAATTAATCTCAAATCGTATTTAGTATTTCGATCTATGTGCGGTAAAATTTAAAAATAATTTAAATTCAATTCAATTTCTTTTTTATCGCTAATTTAGCAAACTTACCCACGGTTCATGTGGTGATAAGCGTCACCGTGGCCTAAAGATACGTGACCACGAAGGGATCAACGTCATCAACCTTGTGATCTAAAGATATCACTTTTACCCAGTAATTTCGTTGCTTCTTTCACACTTCAAACCGGAATATAGAAATACTGACATTACTGTTGGGCAGTAGAAATCGTCTACCTAGGTCGTCTACCTTTGTAAAGGTCTTAGATTTAAAGGAAGATCTCATACAAGGTCGTCTTCATTGGTCACATTACTCTCACCTATTTCTACTACAAAACAGCAGTGTTCGCATTACTGTGTTCCGATCTGAAGGGTGGGAGAGGCGCTGAAAATATAGGGTAATGTGACATAATATCTTCATGTCACAAACTTGGCAACACGTTAATACTAGGACTAGTGTCTTTAGGCAGCGGTAAAGCTTACTATCACGTAGTCCGAATGCTTGTTTGCTGACTTATCATATAAAAAAGTATGGATATACGTAAGTACTACCTATTTTTATGAAGGTACCTACCGAAGGAGGAGGGAGTATAATATCTTGATCTAGATGAGCATTCCGAAAACTCTGCCAAGTATGTATTTAAAATTAATCCACCCCTTTTGAAGTACTATATATGACGATGACGTGCATTGCCTTAACTTTGGCCCAATATATATAACATGTATTCTGTAAGAACTGAGCATTCAAAGTAATTGTAGGACTAAGTTGCCATATATTCATCTTGCGAAATAACCCCAATAGTCAATAATAATATTGGTTACTCAGATTTACCGATTTAACGTCAATCACACTTGGACGTTTTTTTACTCCTTTTCATATCGTCATATCGTAGGATGTAGATGCAGGCTGCAGGCCGCTTACATCAGTGGCTGTGTGGATGCGGCCTGCATCCGGCCTGGGGTTAAATCAGCCCAAATTCTGTCCAACCTGCGGGTATTTGGAGAGTACTTCCTTTGGTTGATTTTAAATTACCACCAAATTAAATTACCACATACAAAAATCATTTATATTCCTCTGTAAAACGTAATCAGGGACCGGGTATTTCTTTTTCTTAATAAATAGCCCTTGTTATTCCAGAGTATAATCTTTGTGCCAAATATCATGTAACTCAGTTGTGGTGTGTAACATACATTTGTGATGTTACAAACCTTAATGCTTCATTAAGACTAATAATTAATAAGCGTACATAGCCTTAGATAGATTTATTTTTAAATAAAATATATGAATGAATTCATTTTTGATTTCATCATTCATTTACAATCATTTTTAATATTAAATAAGTACAAATCCCTTGCTATCCATATTTAAGGTAAACAATATATTGCTAATTACCTCACTTAAAATAAACCGTCGAGTACCTGCTTATCCTGCATGTGTATTTATTGTGTAACTAAACACGAAATTTAAAATAATTACATATAACAGACAATTTTATGCCCTCGGCTTTCTCATGTATGTAATTTGACAACAAAAGTGTTTCAAGAATGTTAGCTCATAAAGTAATTGTATTTAATTACTGCCAAAATATTTGCTCGAACGTGAGAAAATGCTTATTATCCTGGTGGCCGATCTCTTGATGTTCTTTATAAAAACCTTTGTACCTTTTCACAAACACTGTATCCACTCGAGATTTTAGGCTTAGCGTTTAGCAATCCATTTTCTGTCACTTTGTGGTTGACCTGAGAAGTACTTAGAAATACTTACTGCACGGTGAGAACCCTGACCTGTTCTTGCGTCAGTTGTTAATGTTCTTCAACCTTTTTACCTAAATAGGTACAACTTGATCACCAGGATAGGAAACCACTTTGGCACACAGTGATCTTTAGATGTTATTGCCAGAGTTTTCGGATTTAAGCATATCCTTCTAATTATATTCTTCAAGTACCCATAATTTGTACATCTTTCATACAATAACTATTGAGTGAATTTGTATAAAAATGTATACATACTTACTTCAAAATAACACAAAAATATATTTATTAATTGAATGAGTAGACATAGAGAGCATGCTAAAGACTTGTTACTATTTATTTTTTTGTTTCATAATAATAATTATTATATTAAATATGACCAATCTAATTCTGTACACGCTAAATTAGTTCTAATGTACCAACAATAACTTACTTGACGAAGAACCATCAATTTGTCAATATGAACCTGAAAAATCTATTTGAAGTATTATTTTATATAATTAAAAAAAAAGAAAAAACCGCGAGTAAATTAGAAGTCCTTAAAGACATGATCTTTATATAAATAGATAATATAGTGATAATAGGTGATGGCGCATATGATGGTGATCCTGGCTTATACACCAAAGGTGGTGCACGTGCCATCCTCACCCATGACAAAAATTTATATGATGAATAATTATTCTCTGTCTAGGTGTTATTAAATAGTATTGTATTTGTGATTCCTCTGTTGACTGATATATCCGTAACGCAATTTATTTAAGTTTGGAGTCATGTGAACATTATTATTATTATTAATAGAATGTACACGTAGGCATGTAACTGAGTATATACATTAATACATTTTTCAGTGAACTCTATTTAAAATAATTCATACACGTTCCCTTAGCCGTGTCATTGGCTCTTGAATTAATTAGGTGTTTAATGAATATTTATTAATCCATCGTTATTGTTCAATAATGTTACTTTCATGAAAATGCACTGTCATACCGTCCGCCGACGTTATTGTAAATCAGACGTACCTACTCATATACATAATTGTATCTATAGATATTTCATTGTTAAGTGCGCCAAACTAGCTAAACAAATGTATCAAAAATTCTCAACAATTTAACTTTAAGTGGAGCTCAAAGTTGAATCCATACCCAATGTCCACAATGTGAATCTATGACACACAACAAGTAAAGTACACTAACTATTAAAATACTTTTAGATATTTAAATTTGGGTTAAGAAATACCTAGTTAATATTTATTATGCAGTATTTAAAGTATATAAAGGAATGCAGAAATTCAGAAATTATACAAACATCTGTAGAGCATATCAATAATATATACTAAAACCATCATCATCCACCCTCTTCAGCTCCTGTAGACTTGATTCTAAAATTATTAGAGGAAAGATTTTTCATTTGTAATCATTTAACGTTGAAACTCTGTCTCATAAACATTAGACACGTTCATTAACAGTTAACAAATTTATATATAGGCCATATATACGTACACAATATATACCTAATATACACTATATATATCGCACTTTGCTTAATGTCATGACTTTGTCTGCGTTGACTTTTCTCCAGCCTACGTCCTTCCCCAGAGCCCAAGCTGCCTTAGGTACTTATAAATCTTTAATTATATCATTTAATTGTAGTAGGCATATAACGTTGAATTAGTAAATTATCTTAAATGAGTTATTGTAATTGTTAGTAGGTTAAAGTTGGCACCTGTGTTTGTTTTTTTCCAGATCCGTCAAAGGATGGGGACCATAGTCAATAATATCACGGAGTATTACCGCTACGTTAACGATGAGCTGGCGGGTAAGTAACTAGGTATTAAAAAGAATAGTGGTTTATAATAAAACTTACTTGAAATGGTTGTTATCTTATATAAGTAATCCATCTAATTCAAAATGAATATATAGAGAATAGAATATCTATGTTGTTCATATTAATAGTAGTTTTTTTAATCATAAATAAGTTTACTTTCTTCACGAAAAATGTATAGTTCAGCTTGTTTGGCAGCATTATATTTAGTAATGGAGAGTAGAGGATCTTTGTGATAAATTATATCTTAAGGTAGTCTAGTCTCACCTATTTCCGTCATCTGACAAATACAATAATCGTTTACTGAAATTTTACATTCAATAGATGCATTGTGAAACGTAATTTGAATATTTGCATGATTATATGTAGTTGCAAAACTAAATGGTTGCATTGTATAATGCATCAGCCTGTAAAGTGATAGGGGAATTAAGTTTGATGGATTTTATATCTACTCACAAAGTTATCTCACTAGTCGTCCTCGATTTAGCCATATGTTTCTCAGCCAATCAAGTCGTATTAAAAGAAATTGTCCGCAGACCCTAGGACGAACAGTTTCCCCATGGTGTCAAGTCCTGTTCCCATCATGGTGATTATGTACGTGTACCACCGGTTCGTACGGTCCTGGGGACCAGCCTTCATGGCCAACCGGCCTGCGTATAACCTGAAGAACGTCATTATATTCTACAATATTATACAGATCTTTTTGTCCACATATCTCGCTCTACAGGTATTTATGTTTCAAACAAAACTGTCTATAGATTTTAAAATAACTAAATTTATTAACATTACGTTTTTTTGGGCAACCAAAAGGTTAGGTATGTAGTACACGCAAGTAGAATAAATGCTGTTCGAATGACAGCACTAGGAAGTACGTATGGTGTGAGTTTGAGAGATAGATTAAAGAATAGTGTGAGAAGAGATCAATGTGGTGTAAAAGATAGAGAAAAGAATGTTGAGATGATTTGGACTTGATAGAAAGGATGGATGACAGTAAATTGACTACTGTCATCCATCCTTGAAGAGTTGGTATAGGACGACGTAAGCGAACGTATCTTAACTAGGTAAAAGAGGTAGAGGAGGAAGAGGAGGTTAAAGAAGGGACAGGACAGAAGTACCGAGAACAAACGATACGTATATGAAAGGACTGATGCAAGTAAGAGAAGCCAGAGAGGTATGACAAGATCGTAACAAATAGTAAACCTTAGTCTCTGCCTACCCCAATAGGACACAAGTGTGATATACGTTTTTAATACACACGTGTGTATCTATCTATCACACAGTATTTATCTACTTATAATTATAATCATACTCAACACGTGATTTATTATAAATTATTTGGTACTAAAATGGTATTTTATCATGAACAGCCATCGAAAGTCCACTGCTGGACATAGGGCTCCCCAAGAAAGGGGGAAATTTGCCCATAATTGCCGAGCTGGGCAAGCGTATTGGCAATCGCAGAGCGCTGCAATCGCGACGGGGATGCTGCAACCCATCGCCGCCCTGTGCATTTGAGCTGCATTGTTTCGGATGGATATACCGCCATCTCGGGGTTCTATTAATTACTATGAAATAATTTGTCCAACATATATTATTTTAAATAGGCCATTAAGGACTAAGCTGGACTAGACTACTATATCAGGACATTTTTTAATTTGGATAACATACAATAAGAGATATGATTATTATGCACCCTTACAATAATTGTTTTATATGTGTACACGTTATCGTTAACACGAAAATTAAAGCATACCTAATTGCAACACTATTAGAAGATGGTAACTGGATGTGGTTTCCTCGTATCCAGGATCTTAAAACACGCACCGGTTAAAAATGTGTTGCAAAAAGGAACTGGTTTACAACGAGAATCGCTGAAAATCGACTTCCTTTACGTAAACCGTGTTACACATCGTGCCTGCGTTCTGGCAAATTAACGCAGTCATGAGGTCGCGAAATCGTTGACCTTCACATATATTCTTGAATTTAATGAGCCGGGTGGTGCCTGGACTAGGTCTTCGTAGTACGAGTCACTTTGATTTATTTAGTAAACTTATGCAAGTAGCTTGTCATTTATAAAATATCATAAAAAAACAATATTGTAATACAAGAAACCTCGTCCGATTAAAAAGGAAACTTTGGAGTTACAAAACGAAAATCAATAAAACATATCATTTGGCATAAAAAGGTTCAAGGTATTTGAGTATTGTGTTTTTGATATGTGTCGTTATTATTCCAGTGTCTTACAAGGTTATACCTGCCAGGCAATTACAGCTTGTGGTGCCAGAAAATCATCTATGAAGACACGCCGCTGGAGCGCGTGGTGGTTAGCCGCGTGTGGCTTTACTACATGATCAAGATCGTAGACTTGCTCGACACGGTGAGTCTGGATACAGTCTGCAGGTACTACCTGCACGCAAAAGTGACACTGCCTGATGGTTGTCTTTGAGAACACGCCGTTACAGTACCTATGATGCCACACGCCACACACCGCTGCAGGATGACGCCACACGCCACTGCAGGTGGTAGTAAATCGCGTGTGTATCTACTCCTTGATTAAAATGGCACATAGTAGAGCTCAGTGGTTAAGGGCGCCGTTGAAAACGGGATAATGAGTACGCCTATGTGTTTTTCTAACCATCATTCACTTTGATTTATACAAAACATGCGTGAATTTAGTAGTTTTAGGGTGAAATAACATAAATGTTTTTACACTCCATTTCAACACATACACATAAGAATAACTGCGCGATAAAAACATATAGACTATATAGCATAAAAATACATCATAAAGAGGCAATTTTAATCTAATTTAGAGCAAAATTTTATTTTCTTAACCTATCTTAATTTATCTTGAGCTATTATTTTTCTTCCCTCTCCTAAATTTCATTTAGTGCTCTCTCTAAGTTAGACTCACTTTAATTGACTTTCATTTCCTGTATTCTGTGTGTGGTAAGAGCACCGATATTTGCGTCACGCCAGACGACGTTATTTAAATATAGACATTAGTTATATAGCAGGTAAAATAATATATTATTAATATTATCATTTATCTTAATAAGTATGTATCTAATACGAATGCATGTTTGTGAAAATTATGTAAATCAAATGGAAAGTAAAATATCGCTAGAAGCTGCTTCTTAATTAGCTACTAGACTATAATTTGGACAAAGTAAATATTGTTTAGTTGTCGGCAGTCAACTAAGTTAGAGTAACACCTGACAGACAAGCTATGTATAGCTGCGCACGCATGCTGTGAAAAATATATTACCTAAACATGCATAATATCGTTTTGAAATTATTTCAATAGGGTTATTGAGCAGCTATTAAGTAATTTATTCAAAAATATCATTTCAGAATTGAAAAATAAATGATAGACAAATATTTTTAATATTTCTAATTATCACTTCGGTATCGCTGAAATTGGCGTTTGAGCAGCATTCACTCACTCTGTGATTAAAAGTGTATATTTATAAGATTAACGCGTAGTTTAGAATAAGAATGTAATTATGAGATACATGACCTTTACTTTAATTCTAGACTAGTTTTTAAATGTCTTTATGATATACATGACCTTTACTTTAATTCTAGACTAGTTTTTAATGTCTTTATCTCATCGTGTTAAGGTGGTGATCCCTTAAACAACTTATTCTAAGAATGAGAGAAAACCTGAGATAAATAACCGTCTTGTTATATTTTTGCTTCTTACAGTTACAGATACAGTTCTTTGTTTCTTTGTAAGGACTAGGACATTTTTATATAAATTATTGAACATATTTTTAATAATATATAACATTTATTTACTAAATAATCAATATAAATTATAAGTAGTCAGATGCATAAATTACATAAATGGCCTTTAATTGTACATATGCAGTTATTTTTCACCAATATGCATCCAAAATTTAATGAAAAAATTAAGGCGGCCACAAAATATCCACAGCTGTACAAAGGTCTCCCAAAAAAAAGGGGAAATTTCGCCCAGAATTGCGCACTGGGTCCTGCCAATTATGCAATTAGGAAGATACATAAACGCTTTTTGGGCACGTTAAATTTTGCACCAAAAGTCCATATGAAAAAGTATTTGAAATATCATAAAAATGTACATATTTGTGATCGATATAGTAATCAGCATTACCCAAGTGAATAGTACATAACCCAACATTGCTTCAAGACCTTCAAGTCAGTCGAGCATTATATTACCTGTTTGATATTTCAGGCAATAGAGCGGAACTGCGATTCTACTACGGATCTTAAAACCTGCGTTCACATTGTACTAAATAGCTAGACTAGAACATCCTACATAACAATTAAAACATACATACAGGTACCGTACTAATACAAATCATAATATATGGTCAAATTTTACTAGAAGAAAAAGATATTAAGACTAGGCTAGGATTAAGACTATACTACCTAATTAATTAGTTTTTATTTAGGCACATACGAATTTATACTTGGGGCAAATAAAGCTTCGATCTAGACAGCATTCGTCCAAAATCGGCGAAGATACATTAGGGCCAAATCTAATTTACGTATATAACGAATAGTAAAAACAATATAAAAAAATTTTGTAAAATACCTAAATATTTTGATGAAACAAACATAATTTATTTGAATTTCAGGTATTTTTTGTACTGCGGAAGAAATTCTCCCAAGTGTCCTTCCTGCACGTATACCACCATTTGGGAATGTGCCTGCTTGGTTTTATCGGCACAAAATACGTCCCAGGTAAGACAGTGTCCCTATTTAATATTTACTTACCTCTCATTACGCTGAGCACTTTAGTGTAGCAAAATGGACAAAAAGCAACGGCCGAGACAAATAGATACCCGGGCATGAGTAGAAGAAACGAACCACAGTATAGAAATTAATAAACACTTATCATTTTAATATTTTCTTATCCATTCTCTTGACATATAAAACTACCTTTCTTGTCATATAAAACTACTTTTCTTGTCATATAAAACTACTTGCTGTAAGATAATCGAAACGTCAATATATAATGTAAACTAAAGATATAAAGCGTTAAAAAGCCGCAAAAAAGTGGATTTGCTACTTACAATTTTGTATACAAGGTGCATTTTGGTAGTTAATTCGTTTAATATGATTCAAAACCAAATGATATATACCTACAATACAAATTGTTAACATTTGATAAGATTGCTTTCGAAAAAAATATACAAATCATGATACTAAACATACTGGGCGAAAACACCCTAAACTATCACTATGCAAAAAACGTATTCACTGCATTTATAGAAACTAAACCTAATTTATAGAGCAGAAGGTCATTTTTGTAGTGATATTTTTTTT
>JACJUM010002809.1:5174603-5218208 GCA_020976665.1 Heortia vitessoides
ATCATTGTCAATCAATTACAACAACCAATGAGAGAAGCAATAAAGGAAAAGTCAATATCAATTAAATACTTTTTAAAACTGCTGTTATAAATTACACAGGTCTACAACAAAAATGCTGTCTGGATATTTCCAACTGATTTCTATGTATTTAGGTGTTCTGAAAACAAAAAAAATACCAAGAAAATCCAGAACATAAGATTTTTTTACAAAACGCAAAATTTTATACCAAAAATTAGATTTTTTGGGCTTAAAAGGGATTATCTTGTAGTATAAATGATAGGTATAATTTTATTTTGATTACTTCTCTATGCTTCCATTCCTGTCGGCCATTCCGTACACTTAAAAGATACCTACAAGAACTTGGAATTGATTCTTTGTTAATTAAAATATAAAGACCACGGTTGGCAAGTGTGCGGTGATTTCAAAATCTTGGGCATGGCGCTCGGACAGCAATCTGGGTTTACCAAATTCCCTTGCTTTTTGTGTCTATGGGATAGTAGAGACCGAACAAATCACTGGACCAAAAAGTGTTGGCCTCCGAGGGAGCTTAAAGTTGGCGAAAAGAATGTCCTGCATGAAACTTTGGTACCTCTTCATAAAGTTGTTTTACCACCGCTTCACATGAAGCTGGGATTGATGAAGCAATTTGTAAAGTCACTTCCAAGAGATAGAAATTGCTTCAAATACTTAATATCAAAGTTTCCTGGCCTCTCGGAGGCAAAGTTGAAGGAAGGTGTTTTCGTTGGCCCAGATATTAGACGGCTTATGGCTGATCCACTATTCGTCACAACCATGACGGATCCTCAAAGAGAAGGGTGGATTGCCTTTAAGGAAGTCACAACAAAATTTTTAGGCAATAACAAAGACCCTAACCACAATCAAATCGTCAAAAGAATGTTAAAAGCATTTCAAGCTTTAGGCTGCTTAATGAGTTTAAAAATAAATTTTCTTCATTACCATCTCGACTATTTTCCAGAAAATTTAGGAGACGTGAGTGAAGAGCAAAGTGAACGATTTCACCAAGATATTAAGGAGATGGAAAAAAGATACCAGGGAAGATGGAGTGTCTCAATGATGGCAGACTACTGTTGGACGCTTCAAAGAGACCTTCCAGATGCTTTCCACAAGCGAAAATGTACCAAAAGGAGTCTCACTGGGAAAAAGAAATGTGTTTAATGCTCACTAATTAATGTATTTAAGATGAGAAAATAAGTTTTTGAAACACAATAAAAATTACTTGATTTAAAAAATATATATATGTTCATTTCAAGATAATAACTTGTTTCGCATAGACGGGCCCGGTGGCGCAGATGGTAGTGATCCTGTCTTGTGCACCAGGGGTCGTGGGTTCGATTCCCACCCAGAGCAAATATTTATATGATGATATTTGTGTTTGCTCTGTGTATGGGTGTAAAATATATGTATTTAAGTAGTATATTTGTGATTCCTCTGTTGTCTGGCATTCGTAACACAAGTGCTTTAAGCGACTTACTCGCTCGGAGTCAGGTCAATGTATGAGATGTTGTGGGAATTTATTATTATTATTATAGACACCTACATTGCCAGAAAACGTGACGTGCTAGGACAAAATAAATTATATAATAAT
Source organism: Heortia vitessoides (assembly GCA_020976665.1). Lineage (NCBI taxonomy): Eukaryota > Metazoa > Arthropoda > Insecta > Lepidoptera > Crambidae > Heortia > Heortia vitessoides. The sequence goes on from JACJUM010002809.1 coordinate 5,176,210, forward strand.
TCAAATTCAGCACACCCAAAAACATAAGAATTATAAAAAAATACCAAGACAGCTCTCAACTTTTTTTTTTTTTGTAGACTTGTGTTATCTTAATTTAGTGCAGCATTAAGAAATATACTATCTTCCTTGCAACAATAATTGAAATCTGGATAGCTTAAGGAAAAATACAGAGCTAATGTCTATTAAATAAACTACATTTCGTCGATGATACTTTAATACCGCGTATGTAGCTTAAGTTAATAAGGTCTATTTTCCATAGTTTTTAATTGAATTTTCGTCTTTATTTGCAACTGCTACTTACGCGGTATTGCACTATCATCGTCGATTAATAAATTATACAGGATACTGAACCATATAGTACAAGGTTAAAATGTGAAGTATCATTGTATTTAAGTTAAATTAATGTGATGAGGGATCACACATGGCTTGAACAATATCACAGATATTGAAATGTGCAATACAAAGGCAATAAATAACAGGTTACACATAAAAACCTACACACATGCACTTCTGTAAGATCCCACTACCATAAAGTCTATAACAGAAACTTATGCAAAATATCTTTATAACAATATTCCGTAGAGTAACAAGGCGGGCAATCTCTTCCTGTAATAGGTGCCGTAAGAGGCAATTGTGGAAACCGCGACTGACAGATGGCGCTATATACATCCGAAGCAGCATAGCTTAAATGCAACAGCATGTGAAAAGGACAGCACCATTTCCGTCGCAAATCTACGTTCTACAATTGCCACCATACCTTCTCTCTACTACCTCAGAAGTAATGGGCAAAATTCCCTCTTGAATAAGCCTATGTCTTGACTTTCTACAGCTGTTTTGATAGTTGATGAACTAAACTGATATAAAATTTTAAAATCTTTTACGATCTCTTTTAGTTTCCACAACTAAAAAAAAAAATTTAGACCGATTATTGTTTTTGCTGTTTTAACAATATGAGGTAGACCACTTAAAAAGGTACATCTATGGTCAAATAGCAGTGCTCATAATGCAGTATTTCGGTTAGCAGGTGAGTGGCAATAAAATTACTACTAAGATTGGTTACCAACTAATAATCGAATAAAATAATTGATTAAATGTAGTAAATGAAAGTAACCTTTTTGCATTAATTTGATAACCCTCTTTCTGTTATTCTATTTCTGTAATTTTATATAACTAAATTCTATTTCTGTAATTTCACATCCATTGTTTTCTTATCATATCATTTGAATCAACGGAAATAGAGAAAAACAATTACTACAATTATCTAAGTGAGAGTCAATAATTCTCAATACTCAATGAATAGTTTTTTAACCAATAGTAAAATACGTCTAACAGTAAGTTATTTTATACTTAATTAAAAAAATTGTCTAGACAAACATAGGTGCACAGTCGAGTTGTCTAAATGAAAACCTAGAAACGTAATACTAAATCTCATTCCAATACTTAAATTCTTTAATATAGCTGGCAAAGTATTGGTTTTATTCATTGTACGATTAAAAAAAATAGTAAATGTCTACTTGGTTCAAATCTGTATTTTTCTGTCACATGATGTTTATAGCAGACAATCAATGATGCCACATACATCAGCGGCCTCTAGATTTCGGTGTTAAATATCCATTTTAATTAGTAAGCTTAAAGCAGTGTATTTTTATATAGGTTTTGCGATAGTAGTGATTGTTGTTCAGCGGAAATAAATAGAGCGGATCGCTCCCCCGTTTCCGGCCTGTATAAGGAACGTTTAGATTACACCCGGTCCGTGATCTGCTCGTAATTTGCGCAGATCAACGACCATTTGCGAATCTTCCTTCAGAATCGGCCGACTTAAAATGAGTGCATGGTCGAAGCGAGACCGGCCCTTCAATTTTCCCAGACATGTTCTGGCCAAAACTGTGTCGAAGTGTCCGCGGGTCGAAATATTTTAATTTTAGAAAGTATTACAACAAAATGTATGCAAATTAGAACAAATAAAAAAGCATGCTGACCTGATTGCGACTGCTCACCTGGTCGCGAGGGCGGCATGTCGTCGAAGTTGCGGCGCGGCGGGCGCTGCGGCGCGGGCCCGCCGGCGCCGGCACCCGAACGTCCCATGCGGCCCCACTCGCCGCCCGCTCCGCTGCGCGGCTCCTCAGAACCGCCGCGCGACCCGCGCCCGCCCTCGCCCCACCGCTCCCCGCCACCGCCACCGCCGCCCCCGCCACTGCCGCGCTCGCGATCTGCCAGCATACGCCACACGTTACCTGCCTGTTCTCGACTTATTCATTTTTATGTTTCAAAAATTTATTATTCTATTTCAATAATTAATTATTATACACGACTGTTTATTTACGACGCTGTTTTTGGCTAAATATTGAGCCTTTAAATATTGAACTTGAATGAGAAAAGTATAAACATCAACATTTACACCAATTAAATAAATCACAAAAATGTATCAAGCTTATATCAATTCATCTTCATCTTCTCTCACTTACTCTTTTAGTGTCTGATGCATATAAATAAATAATGATGAGTCAGAAATAATTGCCTAATTATCATGACTATTGTTGTAAAATGAGTGAGTGAGATACCAGATAACCAGAGATGCAATATATACTTCAAACCCCACCACCATTTTTCAGTACATACCATAATCCAAAGAGCTATGAATGAACTAAAACTGATTACATACATCCCATAATGTATGAAAGGCATATTAAGAAAATATTAAAAACAAATAGCATTATTTAGTGAACAAATGAACATAAATGAAAGTAACTAAGTTTAAATAAAGGTATTTATAAATTGTACTCATAGACAGTATTCTATTAATAGAAGTAATAAGTATTGCCACCACATTTTAGCAATTACAATGTCAATATTTTTACTTGATTTACATATTTACAGTGCTTAGAGGAATCTGTTTTAAGGTATTTTTTACATCTGAAAATATTTACTTGTCCACGAAACAAGGTAGTGTAGTAGTGTATACCTTAATAATTAAATTGAAAATCACAAAGAACCAAACTATGTCCTTATTTATAAACGTTTCACTCACTAGCAGGGTAGAGACGTGAACCATGCGGTTAGTATGTTAGTGATGTTACCATGTGTGAACCCTCCACCCTGGTGGCGGGGCGCTCGGCGATCGGCGGGCTCGAAGTGGTCGTACATACCCCGCCCGCCGCCACCGCCACCGCCGGCACCGTCCCGCCGGAACCCGCCGCCGCCGCCGCGTCCACCCTCACGACCGTCGCGCCCACCGTCCCTTCCTCGGTTGAAGCCACCTCTACCACTGATTAATAATCATATATTACTATCGTAAATTTTAACATCATCAAAAGCAACAAAAATTGTTGTTGCCAAATTACTAAACTTCAATATTTACATTACAATCGGTTTCTCACCTCAAAAAATGCTATGCTTCTTACTAGACATAATTATTTTTTGACACTTAGTTTACAGTGCATAAAATATATGTGTATATATAAAAAGAGAAACTGATTGACTGACAAACTTGAAGTTTTGTCCTTTTAAAACATAAGGGAGCACTAAGAAAGGATTTTTTTGAAAATTACAAATATAGTTAGTATAAAACTTTGCGATGTTTAAAACTATTTAGAATAAAATTCAGTATAAGTTCTTCATTGAAAGTCAAGAATATCGAGTAAATATTTCGAAAATCATCCCTAAGACGGTAAAAGGGGAGTGCAAAATTAGTATGAAAGTTCTCAGATTTGCAAAGTAATATAATGTTATATAAATTGATATGTGTGTGTGTATGTGTGTGTGTGTGTATGTATGTGTGTGCATATGTGTGCGTGTGTGTATGTATGTGTGTGCATGTGTGTTTGTGTGTGTGTGTGTGTGTGTTTGAGTGTGTGTGCGTGTGTGTGTGTGTGTGTATGTGTGTTTGTGTTTATGTGTGTTTATGTGTGTGTGTATGTGTGTGTGTGTGTGTGTGTGTGTGTGTGTGTGTGTGTATGTGTGTGTGTGTGTGTGTGTGTGTGTGTGTGTGTATGTGTGTGTGTGTATGTGTGTGTGTGTATGTGTGTGTGTGATATATTTGAGATCAATATAGATTGTTTAAAAATATATTTATTATCACATGTCTTCCCCATTATTTACTAATATAATTTTAGTTACAGAAATTATGTAAAAATAAAAGTACATTAGTTTACATTTTCATTACTAATAGACCATACATACCCATCATTTCGTTTTTCTTCAGCTACATCAATTTTGATAAAATGTCCATCTACATTAAGAACACCATTCATCTCAATCGCATTGATAAGATCTTCAAGATATTCAAACTCCACATAACAGAAGCCTTTGAATTTGTCTGTTTCTTTATCCATCACCAACCTCACATTTTTTATTGATAGGCTCTGAAATTGTTTATTTCAATTAAGTATACACAATAAATATATTACAACCCTACATCAACCATGACTAATGTTACTGTTCTAATTTATGTCATTTATTTTTACATGTGAAATCATATGATTTCCAATAACAATAAGAACCTGATTTTTTTTAACATTTGAAACACCGGTTTTACAGAATGTAATTATATTTTTTTTTATAATAGTCAGTCACAAGACATACTGTAGCCATGATATGACATAACATATTTCAAGGTGATATATAATACAGATAAGAGTGTAAAGACAAAACATTAAATTATTTAATAAACTTATAAAAAAGTTATATTGTATTATTTTAATATTATTATGGTACAATAAATAAATTATCCACTGTTCATTGGAAACCTCATTAATTAGGAACTTGTAATCTGCAGTAAGTAATTAGCAACATAGTTACCAAATGACGAGCACATATTATATACGCCTAATGTTAAATAAAATTAAATACTAAATATAACACCAATAATTCGAGTTTGCAATGAAATTAGATTAGTCAACTTTCACTTACAGGAAAGATTCTGTTAATGTCGCCTTGTATTATACCGGAGGGTAAGTTTCCGACGTAAGCTTTATAGGGAGGCTCGGTGGGCAGTGGACGGCCACCGAGTGTCCTCCTGCCGCCACCAAAATCCCTGTGCGCATAACCACAACCATGAAATTTTATAACCTATAAATTAATACAAGTAACATCCTCCCAAAGCTAATGAACCGCAAATGTCTCAAAAAATCTTATTATTATATCGTATAGTGACAGAAAATCTATAAATCGGGGAAAAATCACACTTTTAGACAAATGTTATCGCATCGCAAAAACAACTTAATTGAGTCAATAGCAGCACGCAAATTTAACATGAACATATCAATTTGTTATCGGAGCCACTTAATGTATTAAGAGACACATTTAAAAAAGCGTTTTTAATAATATTTTTCAATAAATACCTGGGATTACCATCGTCAAAACCACTTCGTCCTGCCATGTTTGGAGACTAGTGATGCGTCTGACGCGGGACAAATATAGTCAACATTTATTTAAATCGATTCCTACCTAATTTTACCGGTTTTTTTTTTGTTTCAAGAGCAACTCAACTTAAACACGCTGTACACAATTTGATTTAGTATGTTGTTGATTCGTAATTATTTATTAAATTAATTGTTTCTGGTGCATGATGCTATGATTAATCTCAATTTCAATATAAAGTGCTAAATCTACAAAAAGTTCTAAGACTATACCTCTTAGTGGGTACGCGTACGCTAATAAAGAATAATTCATTGACAAAAGTACAGAAGTGACAATTTAATTTCTTTACTTATTTTAATTTAGTATCAAACATTAAATTATGTAAAATGTTCTCTTTGCAATAAAAATATTTATGAGAAATATAAAAGTGTAGTAATAGTTACTTTAATAAAATTTTAATATTTTATTATCTTCCAATATCATTAAAAAATATCTTTATCATCTGTGTGTACTAAAATATTGTACTATTAGATAATACAATTGAATGATTTTGTTGCAAAATAGTAAATTTTATTTATCATTTGATTTATTTACGTTTAAAAAGTAAGTTGTCATTTGTAGTCGCTGCTAATGTCAAATCAACGTGGAAGGACAATTCTGACCGAAAACACATGTGCTGATTTTCTATATTACTATATTTAAAAAAAATGATTTATTAGTACTGTTACCATGCAACTCAAAATGGCAGAAGATACAGATGTTGAAGTAGTAACAAAGGAACATAAAGTTACCTCTTCGATCCTTGAGGCGTTCGATTTGTTACGAGCCGAGAAAGACGATGATAAACTAACCGGTGGGGCAAAAATAATATCACTATTACAGGGCAATGAGGTAAATCTATTCTTCACTAATTTCTGACTAAGTTTATTTCAATCATAAAATTGCAACCGTTTTGCAAAATATAACCTTAAAGTTCAAAATTCTTTTTTATATTATATTCATAATTTGCAGGAAAGCCAAGATTTTAAATATGCGTTGAAGAGGTTAGTCCGTAGCCTGGGCGCTAATACCCCTGAAAAACGTACAGGGTACTATATAACGCTAGTTTCAATATTAACAAAAGCACAAAATGTGTTGGTTACCCAATTGCTGCATTTGGTGAAAAAAGAACTTCATGCTGGCAATTCATCAAAAAGTGTAAGTATCTGTTATAATTTTTATTACTATTCATTGGATTACTGAGCATTAAACCAACAATCTTTTCATTAAACATGACAGTATTTCTTTAAATTATAATATGATATAAAAATATATACAACTTGTATCTATTTTTTCATCATCATCATCATATTTAGCCATAAGACTACTACTGGACATAGGCCTCTTTTAAATAATACATATAGATACATTTTCAGTAACTAAATAAAATACATTGTTAAGCTTAAGTTTTTATTCAAGAATTCATTTTCTGTAATTTTTTTCTTGAGTTGTGAGTGTTGTATTAATATTAATGATATGTTTTTTATGGTATACAATATATTGAATAAAAAAAATATATAACTGACAATTTATAGTATAATAATTACTAACATAAATTTGTTTTATAAATTGTATTTATTTATTAACAATTCCGCTTCAAAGTTTAATTCATTTTGTTCTGAAATTAGTACCTAAACATTTTCACTTGTGATGTGTTTTGAATTTTCACCTATGCATATAGTAGCAGTATAACTTATTTATCTATCATATTAGTTCATTATTTTTGATAAATATTAGTATTTATTTTTAAACCTTATTCTATTGACTATACAGGAGTTAGGAGATGTGGCACTTGGACAGATTCTGGTCTGTGGGGCAATCTTCAGATCAGGGCTCATGGTTAAGTGTACAGAGGATGAACAGAAACAAGTTATAGATTTGCTGTTATTGGCCAGCAAGAAGAAGTCTTATCTGAATACAGTGGCATACCTTATTTTAATGGATTTTGTCAACAGTGTAAGTTACAAATTTTAACATGCATTATGCAATTGAAACAATAATTGACCTGTTACTAGAACACTTCAACAAACATGATAAAAGAATTGTTATTTTTTAAGGTTTAGTTGTTGTGAAACATTGTGTAAAATACATACAATAATACATCTGTATTCATAATCATTGTTTTTTTTAAATAAGAAGATTAATGAAATGTTGTACTTTCTGCTTTCAGTTGAATGAGGATCAATTTAACACAATAGTTTGGTCAAACATTAAACAACATTTTAAAAAGTCTGTTAAAGAACATAGCCTTGATACTCTTTATTTTCTACTGGTTGTCAGTAAGAAGTTCCCAGAAAAAGTGAAACTAAAGAAGCTCATTGGTGTACCTGAACTTTTATGTGAGGATAATATTCATGACATTTGTGACAAATTACTGGTAAGAATTCATATTTTTCACATAAATTTTCATTTTAATAAACAACATACTTCAACATATTTATTTGTAATTTTATTTTAATATAGCTTTCTGATACTATATAATTTTATTAACAACTAGTTGTTCCTGTGAGAATAAACAATAATAAAAGTAGCCTAAGTTACACTTTATATTATTAACTATTTGCTAGTAAAGGTCCCATTAAAATCAGTCCAGTCATTTCAGAGTATAGAGCTGTCATATATTATTATATTTGCTTATTTTAAAAGGCTGTTTTTTATATTATAAATAGGAACTTAATTTCATTTGTAGAATATAATGGTTGATTTTAATTTCAGGCTAGAATTGATTTTAACTTGGTAGATCATCCTATCTACAATATTATTGGTGAGCAAATATCAGATTCACCCCACCTGCAGGTGTTCTGGGCTGGCATAGACAGCCAACTCGTAAAACATAACCGCAACAGAGAGCTTGTATGTGTGAATTTACTCACAACAATACTTAAAAACATTCGCAGCAATGTTGCTTTAATACCAGAACTGATAAGCAAAAATTTCTTTAAACTCTTCATGGATTGGTTTAAAGGTCTTCAAACAGCTAGCAAAGTAAGAGGCAAGAGGGATGATGAAGATGACCACAAGATCATGATTAAAAAAGAAAAAGAACTCCTCAATGTATTGGCAAAAACCATGAAGTTGGAGAATGTTAACAGTAAAATTAGACTAGAGACACTAAAAAAGTTACTTTTCAACCCTGGAGAAATTAATTTTACAGATATAACTGGCACTACACTTGTGAGAGCTATTATTGCTGATTTGGATAAGGAAGATGTAAAGAAAATGGCCAAATTATTGAAGGGTGTCCTACTCAACAGTTCAACGAAAACTGTGAAGGATGATGTTGAAAGGAAATGGTACAATAATGAAAGGCTAAAAGCAGCTGAGTTACTATCATACTTGGTCAGCCATGAAGTTGTAAAAGATGATACCGACTTTAAACTTACATACATGAAATTACTTATGTGCTTTGGTTTCTTTAAAATTGGAGGAGATGATAATGTGGCTATTAGTACTGATCTCTCAGGTAATAAGAAATATATGAGATAATAATAATTTTCTTAATATTAAAATTTCTTTATCAATTTTGAATTAAATATTATGCTTTGTTTACAGGTGCCATAAAATCATCTTTCTATCGCTGCTTCACATCAAAATTCTCAAATGTTGACAATTTGGTGATAGTGTTGTCGTCGCTCAGTAGCTTTATCACCACAAGTCTCAATAAGGACCAGATACGTTTTAAACTAGAAAAACAATTCCCTAAAGAGAGCATGGAGTGTTGGGATATGGTTACTGAGATCTGTCAAGGTTTGGAAAAAAAGGAACCCAAATCAAAGGTTGATAAAGTATTCCTCATTTTACTGTATCAACTAGGTTTATTCTTGTTTTCGGAGCCAACTCATGTAAAAATTGCCAGAAGTTCAATAAAGGAATTAAAAAGCTGTTATGAACATTTCAGAAAAGAAAAAAAAAAGAAAGGAAATGACAAGAGTCTATCAGATGAACCAGAATGGATTGAAGTATTAGTAGAAGTGCTGTTGTCAATTTTATCAATTGAATCTAGTGTTTTACGTTCTGTTGTACAATGTGTATTTAGACTACTCTGGGAATTCCTTACACCTTCTGCCATGGGTCAAATAGTGTCTGTTTTAGACCCTGAAAATGAAAATAATCCATTGACAAATGATAGCGACTCTGAAGCAGATGTTGACGAATCAGATAATGATGAAAAAGAAAATGATGAGGTCAAAGATGAAGAAGCCGGGAGTACCGACAGTGACAGTGAAGCTGAAGATGATGAAGAAATGAAAACTCCAGATCAGCTACGAATGGCAATTCAGAAAGCTTTGGGCGGTATGGCCGCCGAGAGCGACGCGGAGAGTGTCGACGCCGAAATGATTGATGAAGATCAAGGAAAAAAACTGGACGAGGCTCTAGCAGAGGCGTTTAGACAATTTGGTCATGCCAAAGGCAAAAAATCAAAAAAGGATCGAAAAGACAAGAAAGCTTTGTCAGATTTTAGAATTCGAGTTCTTGATCTGATTGATATTTACTTGGAGAAGGATCCGTCTATGGATATTTGTTTAGCTATGATTGCACCATTAACGCAATGCCTAGAGTTCTGTCTGCAGGACAATCAATACAATGAACTCGAAAATAGAGTAAGGAAGACTATTAAACTTTTGACAAAAATCAGAAAATTCACTTCAACAGAGGGGATTACTATTGGCATTTTATGTGATTACTTAAAAGCAACTATTGATAAAGGCGCTCGATCACAATTCATGTACCAAGCTATAGGAGACGTTGTTACATTTTTTGCGTCATTTATAATACATTGTTCACAGAAAATAGAAGTTAAAAATTCCAAGTCTCCAAAACAAAGCAAATTATCCTCACCAATTGTAGACATTTTAAAAGATGCTTTTCACAGCTATTTCAAAAACCGCAGCTGTTTATTACCTATTATATTTTTCCATAACATTTTACAGAGTGAATGGGACGGGAATTACGACCTTCTGCCTGTCGTAATAGACAATGCTTTTGATAAAGATGTAAGACAATTTCGACGTAACGAAGGTCTAGAACTGATAGCAGGATTCTATCGATCATTGAAACGGAACAAACCTATTGATAAAGTTCAAAGCAAACTATCGAACCTGGAAGCACATTTTGAAAATTCCCTTACTAACGCTTTACAAAGTGAACCAAATTTTGAAGTGAAAAATAATTATATTGTTATACTGAAAAAGCTAATAAACACAATAAAAATGTTCCATGAAAGCTGTCATATCGAAACCAATTTGGATTTCCAGTCATTACTTGAAGTTGTAAGCAGTTTTAAGTGTACAATAAAAGGAAAAAATGAAATACAAAATCAAAATAATAAAAAAGATAAATCAAAGAAAATTAAGAAGAAACGCAAACCTGAGCTCCCAAATGGGCATAATGAACCACAGAAGAAAAAGAGATTTAATAAGGTTTAAGCTAAAAACAAGTTTCAAAATGTATTTATTTGTACATTTTGTGATTTATAATTTGAAAACAGAAATAAAAAGTTATTGTCTTTTAACATAAATTTAAATTTTATATATGTTCCCCATAAAATCATTTATTTATTTACAAGTTATTAAGTTAAACTAGATTTATATATATATATATATATACGGTAAATGAAATTGATTAGTCGTTATAAGTTTTCATAAGACTAGTTAGACCAAATGGCTACTGTACTCGTACCAACAGATCAACCTACCATAAAGTTTGTCACTACTTTGCAATCAATATTAATCTATAAATGAGAGCCCTTAGTGACTAAAAAGTTACAGATTTGGGTAGATTGGTCTGTTGCTTGCCGTACTAAATTAAAGATGGGACTAGAATTACAAGTCAGGTAGCGTTAGATTACATAACATTACATGCCATTTTGTCTCTTATTAACTACAGGACAAGAAGTAGTTAAACACGTAGTGTCATTAAAAGGGTATGTCATAGTTTGTGAAACAAAGAAAGCCATAATATTCTTTCAAATATGTTTCGTATTATATAAATATACTGTCTATTATCAGCTATCTATCAAAATTATTTTATAACTGCCAAATATAGAGTTAAATAAATAATACAAATAATCCTTGTGATAGAATAGCGCTTATAGTATGTCATAAGTGATTGGCCGTACTATTTTTAAACGCAACGTTATAGTATCTGTGGCTTTATCAAGACAGTGCCGTTTCTATCTGGTCTGGTAACACCGCAAACCGGAAACAAGCTGCAACTCATATGTTTCACAACCTGCCCAAAACTCAGCCAGCCATCTTTTGTGGAAAAATCATTTGTTTCGTATCGTCAGGGTAAATTTCACAATTGTAATTAATGTCAGAGCCACAGTCCTCGCTTTTATTAAAAAAGCAACTAGCAGGTATGTGTATAGCGCATATAAAAATAATTTGTTGAGTCACTGTAACATCGAGCGTCAAATGACTTGTCTGTCGTGGAATCATTGACCTTAGCGGGTCGAAATTAAGGCATCTTTGTGGTATAGATGTAATTGGTAGAAAAATGTTACTTAATATTTCCTAATATTTTATTCGTATTAATTATACAAGTGTCGGATTCCTGGAATAAAATCAATAGCGGTCTGGATGACAGCTATTCGCTGCCAAAGACAGTTAAATTACTGGTGAAGTGTATTTACGGGTCGTACTTGGCAATGATTCACGATACTTTTATTTAGAATATGTTGTAATATCAGAAAAGAAAGTCAATCACTTACCGAAGAGAGTTTTCATTGATAACTTCTGTGTTGTTTTCAGAACTGAACAAAAATCCAGTAGAAGGCTTTTCTGCTGGGTTGATAGACGACAATGATATTTACAGATGGGAAGTTCTCATTATTGGCCCTCCAGATACATTATAGTGAGTAACAAGTATTGTATACAGTTTTAATATAGACATATTTATGAATTTTATTAGTGCAGTACAATTAACCTCAAAGCATGACATAAAAATGTATAAAGGTTTTCTTTATCAAGTTTTAGATTTGTTACCGGAATGTGTATGTATATTTTACAGTGAGGGTGGGTTCTTCAAAGCACATTTATACTTTCCAAAGGAATATCCTCTGAGGCCACCACGGATGAAATTTGTTACCGAAATATGGCACCCAAATAGTAAGTATTTCTTTTAATTAAACTAACTGTGTAACTATATTAGAATATTATAGAATTTCTATGCAACAAAATTCTATTTAAAGAAAAAGCTAAAAAAATTTTTTCTATATTATACTGCATATACAGTAATATGTGATAATTGATTAAAGATACTTTTTTTATGGATGCAAGCACTTTTTTTACCTAGAAAATTCTAATATAAGAATTTATATTAAAATTCATTATGTAAAATTTCAGTTGAAAAGAATGGTGATGTGTGCATATCAATATTGCATGAACCAGGAGATGATAAATGGGGATATGAGAAGGCATCAGAACGATGGTTACCAGTGCACACTGTGGAGACAATTCTCATAAGCGTAATTTCTATGCTGGCTGATCCAAATGATGAAAGTCCTGCTAATGTTGATGCTGCGGTTAGTATAACTTGCTTTTGTCTTACTTTATGATGGTGTATTTAAGAAAACATGAAGCAATATGAAAAAAAATGGTTTTTCTTTACTCTCATGTATAATGTTAAACTTAATTACCAAGATCATAACTTACTTGGCTTTTTTGTAAATAGAATGATGGTTTTGTAAACAAAATTATTTGATGAATTACCACACATAATACAATTTTTTTCTCTTAATGCTATGATGGCTAACTTTAAAACTACTGGACTAATAAGTTAAAAATTTATTAATTGATAACACATTTTTAACTTTGTAAGTCTGTAAAATAATAGATTATAGACAAGCTATGTTGCTAAATTTAATGATCTTGATTTATATTTAGTGTATTTTACTTAATGGTATATATTTAATATCTAATTCTGACACCCTTGTATAATATAAGTGTTTTTGACTAGCACCTGGGCACCTTGGCAGTGATCAGGTGTATGACAAGAAATGCATTTTGACAACTGCTGCTGCTGCAATATTGGAAATGCTATTTTATGTTTTTAGATTACATTATATACTCACTAATGCTACTAAAGTTAATTTCAAATATGAAGTCCTGTTATCAAGTAAAAATTCTGACCCACTATTTACTGCAAATAATTAGCTGTCTAAGTTGCAAGAAATTGTGAACAAAACAACTATGGGAGAAAAACATTTCTGAGCAAATTAAAAAAAAAGAGTATTGTCAAATATAATTAATACAACTCACATTAGTAGTGATGAGTATTAAAGACAGTAGTGATAAAATGATACATCCCTGAAATTTATAACTTATATGTTACTTCAAATTGGAAATTTGGATTATCTGAACACAATTTTAATATGCTTTATTATGAGCTTAATTTTATATAGTATCATCATTTTGGCTATAATGATACTTTATTATTATATATTATTTAAATACAGTATAAACGGACTTCATATTTGGACTGAACTCTAATCAGCATATATTTATTTTTAAAATCTCATTTTTTTTGTTGTTTTGTATCCACAGAAAGAATGGAGAGAGCGATATTCGGATTTCAAAAAGAAAGTTGCCAGATGTGTTAGGAAAAGTCAAGAAGATTGCTTTTAGGAGTGAGAGGGAAATTTAGATCACAGAATAGTATTGTTGGAAAAGGGCCATGGGACACCACAGTATATACAGTTCCAGACAGTCACTAGGTTGCTACACCATCTGGTCTCAAACCGCCAGCTGACAGACGCATATCATAGTAGATGTGTGCTCATTCTGTTTCTTTTTGCAGAAAGAATGGAGAGAATCATATTCGGAGTTTAAAAGAAAAGTAGCACAGTGTGTGAGAAAGAGCCAAGAGGATTGTTCCTAATTACCAGTGCCCTTTTTCATTATTTAGTTGGATAGTGAGTGTTTGGTGATTCAGTTAGACGTTGAGAGGAGACCCCAGCGTGACCCTAGTGCGGCCCGTCCACCCGGGCCAGAGACAATATTGAAATTGATTTAAAAATAAATACTTATTGTAATTAAATGGTATTGCTGCCGTATTTTATAAATAAATTAAAAATAGAATTCAAGGTCTTTTTCATCTTTTTTAAGACATAGTAGCTAGCTATTGTTATAATAATGAAATGTGTATGGTAATTTTTTAATGAAAACAAATCTGCATTTGTTAATTTTCTTCCTTATGTAATGTTTGATCTCTGTATAGTAGAAACCAAATCTAAAGTTGTTATTACATCCAATTATTTATTACATTACACAACTCTACATGCAACTATGAACAACAATTTGTTATATTATAGGAAAATTGTTACAAATAATATTTTTTTAACATATAATTTACAAGTTGAATGTTAGTTACCGAAAAGATGCGATAAGTACACATTGGTCGCTTTTCTGAAAAACAATTTTTATTCTAGTGCTAATTTTAGTAGTAAATTTAATACTTAATTTTAATTTTTACTGAATAAAAACAAATTCTGTAAACTTAAAATTGTATCGATTATACCTTGCCCAATAATGCTTTTATCTACAAGTTTGTAAATTTTATATTGCCGTAAGGAATGCAGTGCAAACAGTTTTTACTATTGTTAATGTTTTTCAATATTTCCATTATTCATTTTAATGGTTATTAAAATTGGGCTTGTGTGTTATGCTGTATGTGCTGCATTTAATATTCGAAAGGTCTCAAACCTATATACCTTTTGTTACCAGTTATTCATAATATTTTGATGACATAAACCCCAAGAATAAACCTTCATCAACGAACATTAATTTGTGACGTGTGTATAATATTTTTATCGTGTATGTATATTTTTTGCTATAAAATTATAATGCAGTGAAAGCGATATTTCATTTGCTGCCCCTTTAAATTCCATTTGAATGTAAGGAAATTAAATAAATATTCGAAATACATTAGGTTTATTTTGTGTTCTTTTAAGACTATTATTTTAACAATAAATTTTATTTATTGTTATATACATTCACTCACTATCAGAGTTTTCAGCTAATACAGCACCTTGAATAGATCTTGGATCAAAAGTACTCTCGAAACATCGCTTGAATACAGACTTGATCATTATTTTAGATGTAGGTGATGGTGGTATGTTTTCACAGTCCATCAGATCTTGTAAATTATTACATAATTCATTTTGCATTTCCATATCACTAAATTTATCTAAAAGTTTACTGTTATCATTATTACCTGTGGCTGCTTTTTTTCCATTAGTTTGAAAAATATCCTTATCTTCAGGAATATCAATAAAATTAAATAAATGAGAGTCTTCATCCAAGCATTTAGAGACATCAGTTTCAATATGTGGCTTTTTTCTTGCAGATTGCTGAACACTATTATCTTTTCGTTTGCTCCTCTCTGTTTTAGTGGTATTCTGTATAGAGGTGGCCTGTGTTGCAGCATCTGATTTTGAGGTAGCTAACACAAAATGTGCCTCAAATGTTGTTCCATTATGTACAATAAATACAGCAGGATGTCCTGTAATCTCAAAATGAAACTGAAGTGGCAAATTGAGTGCTTCTGCAAAACCTAGAAGGGCTTTAAATTCTTTTAATGTGAATGTTATAACTGTCTCTTCACCTATTATGTAACTATCAAACTCAGCTGGTTTTAAACATATTTGTGTGCGAATTATTTTTGATAATTCAACATTAGAGTCAACATAATTTCGTAGAAACAGTGACTGCGTGGTGGCTTCAAGTGTGATTTGGTCATCAGAGTGCTGGAAATTGCCAAGAGCTTCAGTTAAGATTCTTTGAGGGGATGTTATCCTAAAAAATAAACACAATAAAAAATATCAATAGCTACAAAATGGTATAACGCAAATAACCTACTTATACGATAAAATTTGTCAAACCCAATGTTAATAAAAAAAATAATTATATTATTCAGAATGAGGAATTGGAACTCTACATTCTTGGGTATAACATTAGTTGATAATTTGGAATGGGGACCTCAAAAAGTGATTTTCTCGAGTAGATTTAGTTTTGCAAACTTTTCAGTTCTCAAAATCTGTCAATTAACAGACATAGAAACTGTTCGGCTAGTTTATTGTGGGTACTTACACACAGAGTTATGTCATATGGTATTCTACAGTAGGGTAATGCTGCTGACATAAATGCTATTTTTGTTCAGTAAAAAAGGGCTATTAGAGCGATTTATAAAATAACTTGACAGGACTTTCTAATACTAATACTAAAATACAAAAAATAAAAAAAAGCTGAACACAGTTATCGTGACACTTACCTATTTGGTACTAAATCTTTAGTGTAGACTGCTTGCATAGCTTTACAATCTAGTATTGAAACAAAGTGTGTTTTTATGATGCCATACTTGCACCGAAGCTGAAAAATTAATTTGCAAGCTTCTGGATCAAGCTTGATTTCTAAATTCTCAACTTGTTTATCCATGTGTGCTGGAGACTTAAAAGTATTCAATGCTGATTTCATTGAAATTTTGCATTTAAGTCCTTCATTATCCTCAGTGGAGTAATAATTGTAATTGAAGTATGAAAAGAAGTTCTTATTAAATTTCACCACAGCATAAGCAGATTCAGCTGCATTTAATGTTCGAAGTAGAATACTGTCAGGTAATGATTCCAAGTACAACTCATCTCCAAATCTTGCTAAAGCATGAACAGTTCTTCCTAAAACTAAGAAAGCTACATTAATATACGAAGAGCTAGAAAAAAGAATGTAAGTAATATTTACATTACCTTTAACATTAGCACCTGGTACATGGCATTTCATTTTGCATTAGTAGTGTGAAGTAAATAAGTTTTAATTAATGATATCACATTTGAGATTCACAACTATCTTATACTTTTATAACAGGCAGTAACATATAAGTTTTTTTTTTTAATTTAGGCTAAGCGGCTGTATTTACTCAACTACCAAATGTCAGAATTATTTTTTTAATATTTAAGGCCACAAAACAATTTTTTTCTTGACGTAGTTAAATTTACAAACCTTTTAATTCTAACGACAGTAGCAATACAGTTTGCTTTATAAAAAATCCAAATTGTAAGGTATGTATTTGTTCATTGATCACCAGTTTTTCTTTCAGGTTCCTATGTAACCTTTACAGTGTAAAAACATATTAGTGTTAAGACCCGTCTGGTGTTGGCAAACTAGTTTAAGGTAGGCATAATTTACATATATTACGTGACTTTTATTGATTGTGTAAGGTCTACCGTATTATGAACATAGAAACAAGTACCTACATCATGCTCATGAAAAAAAAATGTTTTTGATGTTTCGGTAGTGTTTGTGTGTACATATCTATTTGCGCAGCGCGCGGATTGCGACCATTACCTACGCGAACCGTTAATTTAAATATTATCATGCCTTACAATGGCCAAACAATGCCTTAAAAATTTAATGCAATGCAAATTAATAGTAGACTTAATATGCCATAAAAACATGTAAAATGGAGCACCATGAAAAAAATACTTTTTTGTACTCAATTTCTACTACATTCAATCCTTTATAATAGGCTATTCTCCAATTTCTTCATTTTTTTTTAAATGTTCGTATATATCTGATAATTCATTATAATTTTTATTTCAGCAAAATATGACCGATTTATGCCGAAAAAAAAATATTAAAAATTTGTCGTAAAATATACGCGCCAAAATACCATCCGCCATTTTGGTGACGTCAATAGTACTAAAATATTGTAACCTCAAATTGACATTTGTCATTGACACGATATTGAGTTTGTCGGCTTTGTTGAGTTGTTTTTATTTATATAAAAAGATGAGTTTCTATAACCCGTATCGTTGGTGTGTTGCGTTAAATTGTAAGAATTCGACATTGAAGACTCCAGAAAAGTTATTTATTACTATTCCGAACGATGTTGTTAACCTCAAAATAAGAAAATTTCATTGAATTACACCTATGAATCACACAAATGATATTGTTGTGATAAAGTAATAGAAAGATTTACTTACATAGCTGTTTTTATATTTCTGCATTCGGCAGAAAAGAAATCTGTATTACACGCAAAGAAGTTTGTAATCATTACCGCATCTATCTTCGGTAAATTAGTACTTTCGGCTTTTACAAATCCGACGTCCATGTTTAATTATGCAAAAGTAGCGTAATAAAATACAAAATCTCTAAAATAAAAGGAATTATACACAAAAAAAGTAAAAAATTAAGGAACACAGTCAGTTGTTTACATTTAGATATTTTAGTGCTTGTGACGTCATTCTGGAAAAAAACATGGTGGACGGTGTTTTCGGTCACGTGACTTACAGATAATAAAACTCGGATTTTAATTTTGAAATATAAAATTAATCTTAGGTTTTTATGGAATAACGACATTTTTTTTCAATTCCTCACGTTATTATTTATTCAAGTAACATAATGTTATATTTTTTTGTTGATAGATGAAAATAGCCTATTGTTCGACCTCACCTCACATATGCAGCCCCGGCATGGTACGCACTAACCAGCCGGACCAACAAAGGCCGCCTTCAATCCCAGCAGTCCCGCGTTCTACGCACAATCGTCGGAGCACCGCGCATGGTAAGAAACGCGACGATACTCCGGGACCTGAGAACAGAATACATCGAAGATTTCATTCGCAGATTGTCGAGCGCAATGTTCGCGCGCGCCGACAAAGCCTCCCTGGCGAATCCGCACCTGCGCAACATAGCGCCGCTGCACGCCAGACCACCGGACTCCAAAGCCTACTAGCCAGAACTCACGGCCGGTGAGGTCGAACATGACCCGGGCATAAGCCCGAGACCGCAACCCCCCTGATGGGCATCGAAAAATACATCGACTCCCTGATGTGGACAACCCTAACAGGACCTGGATGACCCTAGCTAAGAGCGGTGGGACCATCAAAAACCAAAAACTCCCACGAAATCATCGCCAAAGGCCTGCATAGTACGTCAAAAACGCCTATGCAAACAACATAAAGAAGCTGTATCATAGATTAACAAATAGTTTGCAATCAAAAAGTAATAATTTAGATATTGACTAACAGCACAAAGTCTGCGATTGAGTCCGACTCGCCAACGCGCCCGACTCCTTAAACCAAAGAAGCCACGCAAACCCAACACACATCAAGCAGCGAATTCTACCCCTTTTGTTGAAAAGGCGGTGGAATTGCACCCGGCCAAGTTAGTGGTATTAGTGCCACTGATCGGACCGGCGCAGAATCCTAACCAGGGTTATCTACGTCAGGAGTGCGCAGCGAGCCGCCACGTTTGAAGCCCAGAACATTCCATAACTATTTTTTGTCCAAGTACCCTCAGACAAAAATAGTTATGGATACCAAAGAAGAGAGTAAGATAACATGTCAGCCGTCCTCGTCGGAGGACGCGCGGCCGGCGCGGGCTGCGGGCAGTCCGGCAATGATTGATCTGCCTCATGGCGGGGCCGATTTTTATTGCCAGGGCGGCCCCCCGCCGGCGCCTTCCGCGCCCCTTTCGCCGTGTCTGACGGACTCAAACCCGCCAAGTGGGTTCAAAACACCACTTAATAGCACTTAAAAGCCCCCACCATCTCTCTTAAGGGACCACTATCGCCAGCATCGCCAGCAAGCGCCTGGTACCGGGACATGATCCTGGTCCAGAGGATGCAGGCTTCCCGCTACCTGTCGGACGGGCTGCTCCGATGGATGGCCACCTACTGCCGCCTTCGAGAATTCGAACTGGGCATCTCAAATGAGAAGCTGGAGATCGACGAGACCCTGTTCGAGATCGCCGCCAACATCCCGCTCTACGTCCCCCCCCCTACGCGGAGTGAAGCGCCCCATGACCAGCGACCCCGAAGAGGACAGGCCCAAGAAGATGATGCAAGTGACGTCACCCTCTGAAGCGGCGCGCTGCTTCCAGAGGCTTGCCGGCAGAGTGGAGACGGAACGCCCACCCATGCCACTATTGTCACCGACACCCAAGAAGCCAACCAAGACCCGGGACATGGGGAAGCTACGTCTCCCCCCCCCCCCGGCTCCGTGCCCAACCCCGGAAGCTCCCTCCTCCCCCCAGCTGCTCGCGGCGGCTGATTTTCTGAGGGAGTTTGGAGTCAAGCCTCAATCGAAGCCCCAACGCGACCCTCGGAAGCGAAGAGAGGGTCTCACCACACCAGAGGAGAAAGAGGACAGTGACATCCAAGTGCTAGCGCTGGACAAGCTGCGTGCGGCAGTATACCCGCAATTTGAAGATGTGGCGGGGTACATCGCAACCCGCCCCCCTTTCAAGCCTCAAGCATCCGCATCCGCCCCCTCCCGTGCTGCGATCATACCGCGCGCACCCGCTCCCATACCGGTGCCCAGACCAGCCGCGCCCCGACCAACACCAGCAGCCGCGCCTAGGAACATCGCCGCCCGCTCATACGCAACAACGGCATCCGCGACGCTCCAAACCAAGACCCCCACCACGACCACGACTGACGGGAGGGCCGCAACTAGCGTAGCTACGCGGAAGGTCCAAATCATCAGCGACGTGGTGGTGAAGAAGCCGACCAGACCGACCCAACCTCAACCCAATGCCGTCGGAGCGAAAGCCAAGGCGGATGCTAATGTTGCTACAAGTACCAGCGCTAGCACCGACCCCCAACCCAAGACCGACGCCAGAACAAAGCGGCCCAGATACCCGCCCCTTGTAGTGGGAAAAATGCCCGACTAGACTCGCCACTTCAAGGCGTTGAAGCAGTCTCTGGGACATGCTCCAAATGCCAGACCGTTTGGCAAGGGAGTGCGGTTCACACCAACCGCGGAGGCGGAATACCGGGTGGTACAGAGGTACCTCTCGAACTTAGAGAAGGAGGAGAACCTCTCCTGGTTCAGTTACTCCCTGCCCGCTGAGAAGAGCGCCAAGATTTGCATAAGAGGCGTCCCACTGGAAACTGAACCAGGTGAGATTGAAGAGGAACTCCGATCCCTGGGCTTCATACCCGAGTTTGTGCGTCAGATACGCGCACGACAAGGCAGGCCGGGCTGCATCCACTTCGCCCAAATGCAGCGCACACCAGACCTCATCCCCGCGATCTACGAAATCACCGAGCTTCTGTGCATGCCCGGGGTGAAGATCGAGGCCTGGCGAGGAAAGAAAGGGCCTGCCCAATGCCACAGGTGCCAAAAATTTCGGCACTCCTCACATGGCTGCCACAGACAACAAGCGTGTGTGAGATGCGGGGAAGCACACGCCGCTAGTGAGTGCCCCCGCCCTCGCGAGGTACCCCATACATACGCGAACTGTGGGGGACCGCACCCGGCAAACTCGGTGGGCTGCTCGATCTTCCAGCAGGAAGCCAAGATAAAAAGGGCCGGCACAACAGCATTGGCCGGGCGGCCTTTGGTACGCACTGGCAGCGTACCAGCACAACCAACAACACCGCACCTAACGGCTGAGTCCAACGACGGGGTGAAAATCCCTCGTCGAAAACGCAAGGGCACGAGAACGAGGGGAGCCCCTGCGAATTAAGATCCCACTAAGGAGACAGTCGCCGCCCCAGCGCCGCAACAGACGTACTCGGGGCCATTAGGTCCGGTGAGAACGCCGTACCAATTATCCTCGACGGTGTAGTACAGCTGCTACCAATGGCGCAATATAAACCGCCGGGGATAATCCGCTGGAATCCCAACGGGCTCAGATTACGGGCATAAGCTCGAGACCGCAACCTCCTGAAGGGCACCGATAAATACATCGATTCCCTGATGTGGACAATCCTAACAGGACTTGGATGACCCTAGCCAAGAGTGGCGGGCCCTTCAAAACCAAAAGCCCCCACGAAGCCATCGCCAAAAGCCTGCATAGTATGTCAAAACTCACGCCAAACCCCTATACAGACAACATAAAGAAGCCAAGAAAACAAAGACACCTAAACAAACATTCGCAAGAAATGTTAGGTAAAAAGCGGGTGGAAGCGAAAATGTTTCCCGCCGCTAAAACTCAAGACACCTACCAAAACAAAAATAAACATTCGTAAGGAATGTTAAGAAAAAGCGGGTGGAAGCGATTGATCCTGCGACCAAGGCGCCGAGCGCCGCAGTCGCCTCCGTCGCCTCCGCGCACGGCTGCGCGTCGACGACCAACTACAGTCTACGATTTTTTTTAAATCATTCCGTACAGCCAATGTGCCACGAAAATTTTATATATAAGAATATATATATTTTTGTGTACAATAAGCTATCCCTATTATAATATTATAAATGCGAAAGTAACTCTGTCAGTCTGTCTGTCTGTCTGTTATGCTTTCCCGCTTAAACTTCTCAACCGATTTTGATGGAATTTTGCACAGACATTCTTTGGACCCTGAAAAAGGACGTAGGCTATTTTTTAATTTAAAAAAATAAAGGTTGTTAGGGTTCGAAAAGGGGGATGAAAAGTTGTATGGAAGGATCGCTATTTTTAGAGCTAGAATCTTGAAACTTATTTTTCAGGCCATTAATTCGATATAAACATACCATTAAAAGTTTATATAAGTTAACATAAGGTATGGTACCAAAAAAAAACTATTCCACGCGGACTAAGTTGTGGGGACAGCTAGCTTATCTTATAAATCTTATCTTAAATCATATGAGCAGGTTCCAGCTTTGAGAACGTCCCAAAAAACACGTCCCTTCCATTTCAACATTAATTATGAAATATTGACATATTTGTGTAAATTGATCTATTGCTTTGTGTACATAAATAATTCTGTTAAAAATTTATGAATTTTATGTCAAGTTTGACACAATTTATTGCAAACGTTGCCATAATTGTGTATTTATTAGGTTTAGAAGCTCACATTTAAAAAAAAGTAGTGTCACGTTGTTTGTCGCGAATAGAAATTTAAACTACTGCACCGATTTTAATATACTTTCTTTACTGTGTAAAGTTTGATTCAACTTTAGAGGTAAGATAGATAATGTTTTAATTCAAAATAGTCTCAAACTTTATTTAATGATTATATATCTAAAAAAAAATGTAGACTATATTCAGATCAAGGCGATAAAGCGTGTTGTGTACGTAATAAAACTGCTTTACGACACCGTGTATGTATAAGTAAATCGCAGACAACAAAACGTCGAACAAAAAAATAACAAAAGTTAAAATAATTTTCCTATAAGTTGTGGCAAAGTGCTCTAGATATCCTTGTGAACTTACTAGTTTCTAAAGGCTGCGGTGACTCTAACTATAAATAAATAAATTCCCACAACATCTCATACATTGACATAGTTCCGTAATAAGTTGCTTAAAGCACTTGTGTTACGGACATCAAACAACAGAGGTATGACAAATATACTAGTTAAATAAATGTATTTAACACCCAGACAGAAGAAATATAAATATCATCATTTAAATATTTGTGTAGGGACATGATCTCTCATGATCCATCTGCGCCCATCAAAATCGGGTCTGTCTAGCTATCACGCGACAATATGCTTGTTTGTCGACTTAGTAAAAAAAGGATTGCATTTGTTTTTTAGTTTTTGTCTGTTTTTACCAGCGAATTACTGAAAAGGCTGGATCGATTTTTACGGTAATTACTCCACTCTCTACTCTGAGCATAAAGCTATCATTTATTTGATGAACGATTTAATTGTAATCCATCTTTTATTTTGATACATATTGACATTAATTTAATAATGTCATAGCTGTGGTATTTTTTTATTTATCTAAGTACGAAAATAATCAGTGACGATGCATCTATTTATTTGTGATATGGCGAATATAACTTGGTGAAAAGAAATATACTATACCCATATATTGATTTTGTAGTCGTATGTTTTTAGAACGTAAAGCTATACGTCATAGTTGTCATGTTGACTTAGCATTTGACACTAGTATTGTAGGTATAATGCCATAATCTTCAGTATCGATAGTATGGCTTTGTCCTACATCACTCTCTCTTCACATAGTGGTCACGTATGAAGAGAAAGTTATATATTACAGTTATCCAATTAAAATTGTTCGTTCACTTTATGTTTAAGTGACCTCCGTCATGGACTTATCTGGTAAGATTGTTTGCTTAAATTATGTGTATGTGATATGTGAACTTTTGTAAATACAACATGTTATGTATTATTTAAGTATGTTTTTATTATATTTTTATGCTAACATATACTATTTTAATTTTAAATGTTATTGGGAAACAGAGAGAACTAATATTTATGAAAATAAATTAAAAGAATTGTCAGATGTTTTTCCATGCAAGTGTACTGGACGGTTACAGTATATCACTAAACCTAGAGTTTTTCATCTTACTTATGTTTAAAGAAAACAAAGGGATGGAGTTTTAGTACTCATTTACACAAGATGGGTTGACATCATCAGGATTAAATTTGAAACCGAGATATATTGACTATATGGAGCACATTTGCTACTTTTATCCAGAAATAAAGGTGTGTCAATACCATTTAATTTCTAAATCATCTCAAGTTTTATAAAGTTTATTGTAGTGACAAAATTCATAACAAACTTAATAGATCTTAGTCCATGTGGCCTTTTGTTTATAAGCCATTTTGTGCATGTCAAATTTTGAACTAACAATAACAAACTCTTAATAATACTTGTGTAAGTTACAGTCTAAACTTCTGTGTATTTTGTGTAAAAATTTAAAGAGTTGTTTGAAGTTAACTATCAGTTTAGAACTTTTAATTTAGTATTTAGTCAGCCAAACATCCTGGGGTGGGTACTAAATAATCTAAGTAGGCAGTGTCCATATGGGTGCATAAAAAATACACAAAATAAATTGCTGCTTTCTATTTACATAGTAATATAAAAAGTTTAATTTATTTTAACAATACTATTTAATATGTGTTTTATACTTTTGGTATTAAAAAAAACAATAATTTTGTATCAACAGTCAAAAATTCAATTGGTGTAAGGGACAAATACTTTGTTTTTATTTATTCATTCCTAAATTCGGATAAATCTCTATTACTTGATAGTTTCAAGTAAAACAGGTTTTCAAAATTTATTTTTTTAGGATTTAATTTCAATTATATTTCTTAATAACAGCTTTTAAAGTAATATAGTTAAAATAAATTAATTGTTTTTATTATTTTTTTTTTTCATCCTGTACAGCACATTATCCCTTAACAACAATTGAATTTATGACAGTAGATATATGAAAAAAAAATCATAAAATCTTTTAACTTTGTAAAGTTATTATCATATTAGCTGCTCAATGTACCCCCCAGGCTTGAGAAAATACTTCTTAAATGCTTGTTCAGTTTTTAAAAATTCAAAATTTTCTATTGACGAGTTGGATATATGCCAAGCTACAGTCAGCTTACAGGTTTGTTCAGATTCTATACAGTATTCTAGTGGTACTGGGGGCAAGGTTCCATGCATTGGATAGTATGTGTACTCAGATATCATTCTATTTGTACATCTTGTGATTTGATCGTCCAAACTTCTTACTATCCCTGAAATAACATCAAACTGTTATTAACTTTAATTTTATGTGCATATGGAATAGAATATAGTACAGAGTTGAATAGTACTTCCTCCTACTCTGTACTAATAGTTGTAAGAAGTGACTGAGGTTCCAGAACCGTCAGATGGTGGTATATGTTTATATGTTTGCTATCCAAGTATCATAAAAAAAATATGGAAATTATTCAAATTTACCATTTAGACAAGTAGTATTTATTATCTGTCTCGGCACGCTCATGTACCGTTCGAGAGTATTGTTGAAATTCTTTTTGAGGCATAGGAAATCTTCTTCATAATACTCGCTGCGCCTCGTCGTCGGCAACGTCTCGTATTTGATCACCGAGTTGAATACACACGGATCTTGTTGCGACATTATCTGCAATATATGTAAACGCAATTGTTTTAAGAAGTTAGTATGCATCCTATCAGAATTTACGCAACTAAATAATCTATCTCGACTCCCTTTGGTTTTCTTGTTTGCTTTTGTCGGTGCGAAATCCTTTACGGAAATAATAATTATCGCTATTAAAAAATATATAAAATGTTTTACGAAGTCATGATAATTAGTAGTCAGTAACGAAACATAAAAAAGTTCATAACTGATATTAAATCAGTCGAAAGACGGTTATTGCTAGTTATGTCCTCCCAATGGTTTTCATAATCATTTCGGAATTTTACATAATGATTGCCGCCTTGGGCAGTTGAGGTGGCAGAGCGAATTTGCTACGAGGATGCTGCTGCCCATCCCGGTCCCGTTGCTTTTAAGCCACGCCAGCAAACATGGATTTACTGCCATATATCAGTTCCCATATCTCACTCGCCTGTCATGATACCGGGTACATGAAATTTTAACTTAACGCGGTAAAAAGGATAGGAAGTAAAGGAAAAAGAAGCCCTGGTTCCCTGGTCGGCCTTCACAATTATACTGCAGCTGTGGCATTGAATAAGTTTGGTAAATGCGTCTTTGAATTTGTTTGTGCATTTTGTACAGTGATGACAAATAAGCAGATAAACCGCAAAGAATGCAGTATGTATTGTAAATACGATAGGTTTTGCTAACGAGGAACACAATATAATTGAAGTAGCGTAATTCAGATGATGATGAGTATGATTAGCAGTCTTTGGAGGCTTCGTTCAAAAATAGATGCGATTTGTTTAGTTCATTCCTAAAATACACGTAATTTTTATTTATAAATGTATGTTATTTCAATATTACAAATTGAGATAACATGCTTGCCCAGCGCGGCAATTATGACCAAATTAGCCCCTTTCTTGGGGATGCCTACAACAGTCCAATGTCTGATATGTTATATTTATTTAATTATAGACATTATAATCGGTAATTTATGCAGTGGGTCTTCTATAGCTCGCAAAGCAAACATCAGTGTTTCGACCTGTTATCAGAGTTATTACTAAACCTGTTTGACTCTTTTATCGTCATATCCAAATCGGTCAAAATTTCGTCATATTGGAATACGATCAAATGAGTTAAAAATTCTTTGAATTTCGTCAGATTTGTGTATGGATTACGTACATTATAATGTCTGGGAAATATACTGCATTGTACTTGGATTCTAATTCGCTGCCAAAATGGACCTGTCACAGTTCGTTAAACCTTTAACAGGCATAATATAATATCTACTGATAGTATTTTATACATAAAATAGACAATTTTACAAGTGAAATACAATGACCGTGTAAATTCTAATCACGTGTAAGTCATAAGAGCAATTGTCATTGAGTGACCTAGTTTAAAGTAGTCTGCCAGCACCGAAGGGTCTTTTAACCAGGTTTACTGCAGGTTCATTACGTGAGCCACCAGTATGGAACCTGCAATAAATGATGATTGTGATAATGGACCATTAACACTTGGTGGTTGGTGTCAATAGAACTCCGTTCATTTAGGTAATATCGCTAAACATTGTTTTCATTCAAATATCGATAGGTTTAATACTTGTATTTAATTACACACATTATAAATGACATATAGCAACTTAGCACCTTACATATTTTATTCCTTATAGAGAATGTTTGTAACCTAAACTTGTATTCGACTGACTTTATATTATATAGAATTAAATAGAATGTACCATTATATTACGTAACGGTGAACTTCACCTTTAATTACATGCGTATTCTTTTGGTCCATGCTGGCTTATGTTACAGCATCAGAAAGATAAACTAAGCCCAAATGAATGTTACATATTTATTATTTATATGTTTAATATGTCTACCTTAGAATTATATTACCTAGAGAATATGCAAAAAAATCATAGGATAAAAACAATGAAAACGGGTAAAAAATCAATGTATTTAAAAGATATCCCAGATTTTATCGAGAAAACATGTTCCTGTAGGATAGGTCTGACTTTTACTTTTCTGTAGGAATTGGGTTGATATGAAGTAAAAACCTCGCGGGCACAGTCTCGGGCGGAAAGAAGCTAGTATTGAAATAATTAAATATGTTCATACAACATCTTACACGTTGATCTGACTCCGAGAAAAGAAGCTTGCATTTCTGTTTCGAATATCAGACAATAAAAAACTACTAATATAAGACACATAGTATATAACAATTAAACAAACTACAAGCAAATGTTCATCATACACGTGAATGTTTGTCCTGAGTGGGATCGTATCCAAGACCCTTGGGCATGAGACAGGAACTCGTAAGAATACTCCATTGTCCCGACTATATAAATTAATAAGTCGGAGAAATGCCTGGGCCTATACATCGATGACAAATTAACATGGACGCCGCACATTAACCATGAAAGGGGGAAATTAACATCTTTGGTGCTGCACCCACAAACCTTAATCCATTGCGGAGATACAGTACAGTTTCTTGATTGTTTGCAAAGGGGGAACAGTGAGTGAACCCGATTGCACTAGCGCGGTTGCGGCCTGCGATAACGGACAGACACACTCAGGAAAACTAAGTTTTGTGTGGATGTTGTGACGCGTCTTTTATTGTCCTATGTTGCATCTCCTTGACTCAGTACTTTAAATTTTTCTTATATTGTTGGTAATGAAGATTTTTTAAATATTGAATATTTGTTTACGTGCAAAAAGCATATATGTGAGGTAAATTAGGAAGGTCTTTCAAAGGACAAATACGTGAAGTAAGGCATTCCTGTTTTAGTAATGGTCGGGAAAACCGATATCTCGTATACAACTCAAAGTGACTAGCAACTAATTCTACGCGCAATAAAGTCACGCGTAAAAACAAGTATTAGAACATTTTTACAGCGCGGAATGATTTAAAGAGCAGTTTAAATATTTACTCTTGAGTTATAATATCCATACATTAAGGACATACGAAGATTTTATTTATCCGTAGTCAATCAGTACTGTAAATCAAGATGGCCGGCTATATATTGAGTGTTTGTTAACACAAGTGTAGAAGACCGAATAGTAGGATTCGTTTTTTATTCGTAAATTAAGTTGTTTAGGTGCAGGCGCACCGGTCTTTCTTAATTGCGAATGGTTATGAACGGGTCATTCATCGCGGAGTTAATGCGCATTAGTGGGGTTCAAAGACTGAAAACCATTATCAACCAAACCTTTGCTGTTTGGGAGCCCCCCGCCCCTTAAAATATTTGTATTTTCGACTTTTAGTTTCTGTTTCTCCCTATGACGGTTCAAGAGATACAGCCTGGTAATAGACAGATGCACGGACAGGCAGATGGACAAAGAAGTCCTACCGGTCCCGTTTCTATTCTTTGGGTACGGTATCCCGAAAAATATAAGGGAATAGGTATTTAATAATGAGTTGTTACTTGAGTACTCACTTTTTTTAGTAACATAAACTTACTTAATTAGTGACAATGGCGGATGGCCATGGCTATAGTAGCCATTTATCTTAGGAAAAAAATGTTAATTCCATTGATGAGTATGGAACTCCCTCTATTGGCTTCAACAGCTATCATTATGTTATTACTGTGTTGCTGCTATTACATGATAACCCAAGGCCCCTAAGTCGAAGGCAGTCGTACCTGTACCTATTATCTTTTTTTGATGCGAATAACGTCTCTTAGTCTCTTCTGTAACTTCCTTAAGGTTAAAACACTGTATCTAGTGTTTTGCACATATACCCAGAAAACTCCATACTGTAGTTTGCACATACCAGTCCACAACCTTAGCGCACGTCGGAATTACCTCTGAAACCGTTGAAACCTCTGAACCGTTTTGAAATATTGTCATGCAAATGAATGTACGGATTATTTTACCACACAATAGCTACTGTTGGTATTGTTGCATATGTGGGCTGTAGCCGCCGTGACCTTTTTATGTCGAGAAGAAATATCTTGTTTGCATCTTTTGTTTGAGTACTGATATGTACTACCGAAATAAGTTCAAAGCATGCCAAGTCATAGGAAGGTTGAGGGGGAGATTGCCACCTCTCACCCGGGTGGTAAATCTTACCTACCCCTGAAGTTTATCTTTTACTATGTTCTTCGGATAATTCAGAAGAATAATTTACTTCTATTGTAATGATAGGGACAGATCTTTCTAAATAATATCACTACTATACTTAGACATTTGTGCGTACTCCGTCAACATATTCCTGAATCCTATAGTGTGTTCAATATTGATGGCCTGTTGATGTGTGTTATTTGCCTTTGTTATATCCCATCCATGGTTGTGGATATCAGACAATTGAGGAATCATAAATATAATAGTAAGTTCATATAAATAACACCCAGACATAGATCAAATACAAATATTTGTCATGGACCGACGACCTTCGGCGCACGAGATAGAATCACTTCCATCTGCGTTATCAGGCCCAGCATTCGTGATGTCATATTTACTTGTGTTTGTTACATTCATGTATGACTTTTTTCTTAAAAGTAGAAACGTCGATGAATCTAAATAAATAAATACTCACCTCTTGACCCATGCACTGTGGTATGTCATCATTGTATAGCGCAGGGTGGGTAAACTGTTTTGGATGCCGGACTACGCCTCTGCAAAGGGACCACAACCCATCTCGGACTATATAGGTTTTAGTATTAGCATCCATTGATGACACGGCTGCTATCGTAACTCCATACCTGTTAAACAAAGGAAAAAGGGAATCAGTAAGTGGTATTATATTTTAGAATTGGCTGATGTACGACTTCGTCTGCGCAGAATTTGTAGTTCGAGGAGCCTATTTTCATCTACATGCCCCGTTTATTCGTGAAGGCGTAACAGTAACAGACATATTAGAGTTATTTTGAGAATCACGTTTTCTACATTGCATAATGTATGTAAATTGAAATTAAGTATTTATCATCATAATGATCATAAAACTAAAATACGCTAAAGTAAAGTTTGTAAATTTTTATGCAAAAGTTGTAGCTGTAAATAGTTAACTAGTGCAATATGGAGTACATATATTTTGTATACTATGCTATAGGTCTTTTTATGTAAAGAGCCGATCGCCCCCGGCCACATTGGAATGTCATCGTCGTATCTTTTAAAATATTTGTCTGAATTATAGTGTTTGTACATAATTTATTAATGTTTATCTATTTTAAATACCCTACGCGATAAAAGTATTTATTTTGATAAAGGAATGAAGATATTGCATTTATGGTAAACTTATTAGGGCACTATTAGCTTACACATAAAGATATGTATATGCTGTTTTTTGTAGGACTATTTAAGATAAACATTTCCTACATACACATATACACATACATATTACTTACTTTTGCGTTTATAATTAGTACTGATACAAACTATGTCTCACCTTCCGTTTACTATAGCATCTTTTAAAACATTCTCTTTATTTATGAATTCTTGAATTTTCGTTTTAAGCGTTTCCGCTATCAATTTTGCTGTGTGAATAGTATCTACGATTGCTGTCTTCAAGCTTCCAGTGGAAATGTCATTATTTGTGTACGAGTAAACATCATCGTTGTTCGTATAAGGATCCGGAAATCTGTCAGAAATTTCTTGGGTGTGCTCCGTCTTTTGTTTATTTTCATTTTCATGGAGGAGAGCTTCGAAACCGCTGTTGGTTTCTCTGCTGTAATTCGAGTACCTATGTAACATAAGTACGACTTATAATACCCATGAAACTGTATACACTTATAAGGAAAAGTCATCAAATGTAAGAGGAGGGTTGTGCTAAGTATAGTTAATATGGAGATATATGGTAGTTTATATAGAGGAGGAACGCAGCAAAATAGTACATTTACATAACTGATGATAATAAATAAAGTGTACATGAAAAGTAGACACTCACACATACCACCACGCGCTTGGCTCATTCATTGTACATGTTTGTTATTTCTGACTCAAGAATAATAACGTATTTTTATTTAATTATCTTACCTACCTTGACTTTGTCGAGATCCTGGTACAGTGTATGTTATGTTTGACAGAAAGAAGAGCGTTGCGTGTAAGAGTAATAAAAAATATCCAGAGCTGCCGCGCTTTGATAGATATAAAATTGCGCTGCTATTTTTCTCTTCATTAAAACTTTTCTTTTTGAAATAAGATTAGCTGAATTTGGTCAAGCCGTTCTCGAGTTTTGCACGTAGCGATGTTTCTGTTAAAACTACCTTTGTCAATACTAGAATTAACTAATGCTCCCAAGACAGTTTTGGCAATCGCAGAGTGCAGCTTCCGCGACGGGGATGTTGCTGCCCATCCCCGCTCTGTGCATTGCAGTCATGCTGTTTCGGAAGGATGGTATATCCATCAGAAACAGCGTGACTGAAATGTCATGCTATCTGTCGGTTCTGATACCTTAATCGCCTTTTACGACACCTGGTACGGAGGGAGGTACTAATCTACTCAGTACCTCACGGCTAATTATATAGATTTGTGTTATACATATTTATGTTATACATATGATTTAGTAATGAAATATCTTGAGGGAATAATATAATATGCTTGAATTTAGATCACATAAGATTGCTATACTAGTTGTTAATACTTACAAATTATTCTGAATTGGAGCCATCCATTCAGAAACCTGTCAATGAGAGCAAAAAGTAGTAGTTAAGCAATTTAAAGTATAGAACAGCGTCGTTTTCGCGAATACGATAACGGAATAAAATAAACACTCAAAACTTAATAGGAAATCTTGACAGACTCGTAATTATGGCAAGATCATATTTATTACGTAGATCAATACTTACACTTAAATAAAGCTAAAGTAAAACAAAAACTAATCCAACGTAGGTTAGTAATAACCTGAATTATATTATCAATTCTTATGATAGCAAGAAATTAAATAGAGAACACAGAGATTGATTTTATTTTGCTATCTGTATACTTATTCGATTATTTATTAAGTAATCTCTCGATAGGTAATCTGATTAGCGTTATAATTTATTATTTCTAGTTATTTACCCAGTCGCACGAACAGAAATGCAAAATACACGTGAAGAAACTAATTCGTAGTCCAAACATCGCAACCCAGCAGCGCTTCGCGCACGGCTCCGAATGGACATTAAGCAAAGCGACTATTATTGTGTTCATGTTTACAACTCCATTGATAACGGTGGACCAATCGCAATTGTTCCGAGCCATTGTTTTGAGGTAGAGAAACCAAAAAACTTACAGGTGTTTCTTGGGGGTGGTTTTGTTTTTTGATACATTCGCCATCATATTGTTCACACACATTCTGGTTTAGAAATTGTTTATAGCATGAAATGATTTACTTTATATTCCTTAGCTAGCAACCAGCTTTGGCTTCGCAAGGGTGTAATGAGGATAAAAAAATTAAACTTTTATGGAGTTCAATACTGTAGTATATAATTCTGATCTAAGTATCTCATTGGGTTTAGCCAGCGTTTGCAATATAAATTGCAAAAAACAAAAATTATTTAAAACATCTTATTAGAAACCTCTAAAATTGTCAGTGTTTCTCTACTAGATTATGCGTATTATACATATAAACAGTCTTCTTGAATTAGTCTCTAATTTAAAAACGGCTACAAAATCCGTTGCTTACCTTTAAATAACTAAGCATACATAGAGACAGACAGTTGAAAGTGACTTTGTTTTATAATGTAGTGATATATCATGTTAGAAGTGACTTAGGTATCGGAACTGGTAGTAGAGTTTCCAAAAAACTGTATTACAACAGGGCATGCATTGGCGGCAGCATTCATACTGCGTTGCCTGCCGTGTCTATTCTTATGACTTATATCTATATCTAGCAGCGCCCCGCTCTCATACGCCTAGTTCCTGGTTTCGTGAGAATATTAAATAATTAAAGTAGCCTTTTACTACATTACTCCTTATAACAAGGTATCGCCAGTGAAGGTCCTGTTAAAATTTGTTCGCCCTCTTCAGAGATTATCTAGTACCGAAATTTTATAGTACCGTAAATATTTTATATGCGCTTAGTGAAAAGCTGTTAGTTAATTTAGAATTATACAGACACTTCAATTTTATTAATGATATTAATACATATTCAACACCCAGACACAGAATTAATCAAAAAGATCGAACCGACGACCCTTGGCGCACAAGATAGGATCACTATCATCTGCGCGATCGCGTCAATCTCAGTAATGGATTTATGTTGTTGAAATAATGTTTTTCAATTTTTTACTTGCTATAACATTATATTATGTGTATATATTTCTGAGTATAGGACCTGTATTGAGAGAGACACATACAGTAACATTATTTTTCTTTTTTAGTGGAGGATTTTATAAATGGGCTGCTCACTAAGGAAGCTGAGGAACAACCGTCGGATGATGTTAAGCCGGAAGAATTAGAACTGACACTCCCCGATGACTTTGACGAGGAAAAGTTTAACCAGTAAGTTTTTCTAATACACAGTTATTTCTCCACGACCAATATAAAAAGCTCATTAAAGTAATGTAAGTTTTTATTAAACTAACTAGCTGTGCCCGCGACTTTGTCCGCGTGGAATTGTGACTTCCTCGTGGAACTTCCTCGCACCGCACGCAACGAACGTAAACTTTTCGCCCATTTTTGCCATTTTTACATTTTTAATCAATGCTCCGCTCCTTTCGGACGTGATATAATATAGCCTAAATTACTACTTATTACGTAAACTATCTGCCAGTGAAAGTCCTGTCTAAACCAGTCCAGCCGATTAGCCGGAACAAACAGACAGACAGACAAACAGACAAAAATTGTAAAATAATACAGTTTTGTATGTTTATGTTTGTATATACGATACATTCATATGCGTAGTAGAAAGCGGTAATTTCAATATTACAATATTACAAACATACGTTATTATCGTTGGTCTGCTCTTTCCAATCAATGAAGTCAATTCCTGAGCCATCGGACATGTAGGTCAGACCGGTTAATAATAAGCGTCTATATGCTTGCGCAATTTTTGCTCGCTCTGCGAGCGTTTTCGAATACCACGTGAAGCGGGAAGACCTCATGGCTCAGTTTTGATCGACACCGACGGCGATCATTCATGGTACCTGTACCTTGAGTGAGCATACTTCGGCTCGAGTAGCCGTCATTTAGGAGTACTGTAAGTCAGAGGATAGATTGTGTCAAGCCGCACTAGTGCGACCGATTTGCGCTATGTAGCAACACGCACTCGCCTGCGAGTGAAGTGTATGATGGCACGCCTTTGTGAAGAAATAAACCGTGATTGCATCAAGGCAGCTACTTTAGCAATAATCGTTGCGCCTTTGTTATACGTTTAGCAAAACAAGTTTCGTAATGGGTAGAGTGGAGTAAACGTTTGATTGATGGCGTGATCAGAGCAACTCATAATTACAGGATTCTCAAATATTCACTCAACGAATTGTATTATAAACGTGCTTACTACTACCTACCTACTACGTATATTATATAATTATTCAATGTAGATGCCCGATACAGAGGAGATCAGTTATTCGCGCTAGTGTCGCGTGAACAGTCTGTGCGTAAACATGTTGTTGTTCAAAATAGCAACGCTCTTATAGAAAGAGATTTTTTAGCATTTTAGCATAATACTAAGGCCCATAGTACACGGCGTATTTTAAACGCGCCGACGACGCGCGTTTTAGAAACGCGCGTTTTCGGCGCCGTGGACGCTGCTTGTTGCGTACTAGGTACTAGTACGTAAGGTACGTACTTAGGTTACTAGGTTGCGTTCGAATTGCGTTTGAAGCGCGTATACGCGCGTCGTCTACGCGTCGTCGGCGCGTTTAAAAAACGCCGTGTACTATGGCCCTTAAGAATGTTAATAAACGCTAAGAAAACCGAAAAATGGTAAATAAACGTTATAAAGAGTTTATAAAAGGAGGTTCTATGACAAAAATAATAGCTAGAAAGATTTCTCGCTATTATTGGTTATTACAGATTAGATGTGGCAAGCACACAGAGCAATAAATAAGCTAATTTTTCCTGTTAAAGGAACTATCTTCAATATTATTTACTACGCATTTGATAGTGAGTTATTCGACATAATACTAGAGGCACGTTTTCGAATTGATCGTGTGATGATACGTAAGGATATAGAAATTTATCTTGAACTTTGTGAACCATGTTATCAAAAGCAAAAAAAAGCATTGCTTTATAGTAAAGTCAGGGTGTTGTAGAGATAGCAAATCAGGATATTGAAAACATGTTGATCATGTAGATAGCAAGGCATCATTTACATTGGAGTAAAAACTTAAGGTTTATTTAACTTGTTTTTCATAAGCTTTTCACGCTGGTATCAAGAAACCTTTTTATGAGGCATTTTTTGGGTGTAAAGTAAAAAACGATTTCACAGAGTTACCCAATGATTTCATACAAAAAGATGAAACTAAAAAAGATTTGGAAAAAATCATACAGGGCTTTACCAAAAAGAAAGAAATCCAAAACTTACTGCATGTGAACTCTCTAAAGTGAACACTGAGTCAAGACATGTTTCTTAAAAAAATATTGATAGTAGATTTTTTATGCTTTAATTAGTAAGATAATACGAAGATATTATATTTTACCGTATGATTATTACCTGATTATTTCAACGAATGCATTAAAAAATATATTATTCTCATTTTTACCATGTCTTTACAGGAAGCATTTTTTATACATATCCTAATAATATATTATACAATATAACAATAATACATGCATATGAATGTATATGGTACACATACCTAAATATTTTTGTCTGTCTGTCTGTTGGTTCTGGCTAATCTCTGGAACAGATGGACCAATTTGGAAGGGACTTTCACTGGCAGATAGCTTATGAAATAAGAAGTAACATCACGCAACGAGTAATAGAAGCATCAATCAAAAAAGTGGCAAAAACGGGCGAATAATATACGTTATGAGTATAGAATATGCTGCCCGAAGTCATTATTCCACGCGGAGGTAGTCGGGGGCACAGCTAGTAAATAAATTGTTTAAAGACTCGACCTGTCAATTTATTTGGCCACCGTATTAAAACATTTGCATGTCTAGCATACAAATTCAAGGCAAGACAGCAGTCATAGCTTCTAAAGGTTCCTACTAAAGATTAACAACCGGGTGCATTGACAGATTTACTAATATCGTTTGCCGTTGAGACTAAAGACAAAAGGGGCTGTTTTTTCATAGCTTACGAAAAAACATTATAAGAAAGTTGATGCAAAATACTGGTGGATTACATGCGAGTCGATTAAACTAAAGCCTGCTTGGAACTTGATAAACGCTGAAAAACGCCTTCAAGCTCCTGGAATGGCAAGGATTTGGCATCAACATCAATGGCGAATACACCACTCACCTTGGATTTGCCAACGATATTGTGGTCATGGCAGAATCGATGGAATATTTAAGCACGATGCTCGAAGACCTTAATCGAGCTTATCAACAGGTGGGTCTTAAAACCAACATAGAGAAGAATAAAGCAATGTGCAATGCCCAATATTGTACCCAGTTTTAGTTGAGAGCTCGCTTCTTTGAAGTTGTTGACTCGTATGTGTACCTAGAACAAATAGTCCAATTAGGTAAGTGCAACTTTAAGAAAGAGGTCAATCGCCGAATCCAACTCGGCTCGGCAGAGTTCGGAAAACTGTGAAACATATTCTCGTTCTACATACCTCAGTCCCTCAAGTCGAAAGTTTTTGAACAATGTGTGTTACCAGAGATGACCTATAGCAGCGAAACGTAGTCTCTTACCATTGGCCTTATCGGCCAACTGAAACTAGCTTAACGAGCTATGGAGGGGGCAAAGCTCGGAATTTCTTTGCGCGATCGCATCAGGAATGAGGGGATTCGTAACAGAACCAAAGTTACTGATATTAGCCGGCGGATTAGTAAGTTGAAGTGGCAGTGAGCAGGGCATCTGGTACGCAGAACCGAGGACTGATGAAGTCGTAAGATTCTAGAATGATGTCCACGTACCGGTAAGCATAGCGTAGGGCGTCGACCCGCAAGATGGACAGGCGATCTGACTAGAACCGCAGGTTCGCGCTGGAAACAGGCCGCATACAACCAGTCCTATTGGAGATTACTTGGGGAGGCCTATATCCAGCAGTGGACGTCTTATGGCTGATATGATATGTTGATGATGATGATGAAAAAAAGATGTTTTATGTATAACAGAGCTCTGGTTAAATTTTAATGAATTCATGTTTAATTTTACTATCCATCCAAGTAAGTATCATCATATAAGAATACATGCTTATCCACCAATTACACAAACACACTGACAAGGTGTGTTTTTAGGTAATAGAAGTAGCAATATAATAACAATAATTTTACACCAACCGATACATAATAAAAAAGTGAGGTACAACGAAAGATATTTCATATAAATTTTTCAGTGTTAATTTATAATAAATAATATAGCGTTTATTAAGTGGTGATAAAGTAAGGAATAGCTTTATTTAGAATATTTCGATTACTAACAAATAAAATCTTTTATTTATATAATATTACTTTATGCCATAGATTTTTGTTTTACAGCTACTTGAGGAGTCTCAGCACAACTAAGCTATAAGTTCTAAGTTATTTTTATAACTCGGTGGTGGCAAATAAGCATGCGGTCCACCTGATGGCCACCAGTCTAAGGGGGCCTGAAATTCACTTGCGCGTTGCTAACCTAATTGTATTGCAAAGTCCCAAAAGAATTGCGAACCTTCCAAAGGTGATACTAGACACCCAATCAACACACGACTGCAGTTTCAAAGATAGAAGTGAACGCCAAAAATATATAAATAGACGATTTTATAAAAAAATTCCTTACCAAAATCAACAATTATTAACAATTTGGAAAGTTGTGAATAAACGAGTCAAAAATATCCCAAACTTATCATGGAGTCAGGTCAATGTATGGAATGTTGTGGGAATTTATTATTTTTTCCTCTGCTATCTGACGTCCGTAACACAGGTGCTTTAAGCGAGCTTGAGTCATACTGTGTATGAGATGTGAATTATTATTTAAGCAGTTATTTGAATTTTCATGTCATTCATCATACTCAATAGTTATATTCGCATTACATACGGAAATATTTAAAGTGCAAGTTGTTAAGTTAAATACTGATGTTTACACTTCATTATATTAACGTACTTAATTGTCTTGGTAAATATGGACAGCCAAGGTGTCCAGCGCAGCAATTATGGGAAAAGTTTCCCCTTTTTTTAAAAGGCCTAGCAGTGGACTTAAAATGGCTGTAACGACGACGTTTTTATAGTTATGCACACTTATTCACTATCAAAATTTTGTAATCTTTGATATTACTGGCTATAAGACATTCGAAGTGGTAAAAAACATTGGAGGTTTACGTACAAATATTTTTTTAAAATCACCTTTTTGGATTTCATTCAAACTGTGTAGGTGGCCCAATTCTACGAATCTCATGAGGCTTACGAAATCGATAAACATAGAAAAATGATAGACATCATGTTTTTATTCAAACTTATTACGCAACAGCTGCGTTTCATTATCCCTGGGATCGGCAGTTGATTGAGAAACAGAAAAACTTTTGCTCCTCCTCTCTGTAGGCCACGTTTAGGCCATAACTCCTATGTATCGTACGTGCGACCTATACAATACGATACAAAACGAATTTGACATTTTTACTGGATCAACGGTCAAAACCAAGAAAAAAGTCTGACAGTAATTTTAATTTGAATCATTTGTGAACTGTCTTTTTTTGATTTCTTCTTGCTTATAGAAAATGTCTATTATTTTACAGCTAATTATGTGTTACTTTTTATTTAATTTAATGCCTGCTATTGATTTATATTATTTTTGCATGCTTTGTTTAGACTAGTAGGTTATAAACTTCTGTACACACGTTATTGTAAGATCTGTGGTTAAACAGTATAGTTTGTAACCAGTTTTGTAAACAAAATAAAAAAAAACCCTGCACTGAGCAGTTCAATTTTTAAATAATTTCGGAGCTAATAGCTCCGAAATTAATTGAAACTACGGTAGTCAACTAAAGTTTCCATATTTTCAGGCTTGGTTGTATTTTGGTGTAATGTCTACTAACATGAAATGTCGATCGCAGAGGTCGTCGGTTCTTCTGGGACCACAGCTACGCGCTACTAACAACGATGCTATTGGGCCTGGTGGCGGTGTTTGCCGTGCCTTCCATTCTGAAGATACTCGTGAGCACCCGAAGGTCTAACTCCAACTTCACGGCGTACCGCCGCTATTTGTCCACGCTGCTTCACATAATCGCTTGGTTTGAAAATGATCTGAAGCCGGGGAGTAGGTAAGACATTTTTTTAAATATTTAGATGCAGATACAGAAAGTACATGTCTTTTTTTTAAATTAAAAATGGCATTTACGTTCAAGGGATTTTGATTAAATTGTATCAAATTTTATCTCAAATACTTAACTAAAAATATCAATATAGGTATGAATCAACCTACTTACAGACTAGTGTAGGTTGAACTGTTACTTTATGTACAACCATGAATGTTTGTTTGCAACAGGTCGTGGAGGTCCCTGTACACAGTCAGATCTCGGCACTTACGGGCAGGCCTGGCCGCGAAACTCAAGAACCTAGGCACAGTCTCTCAGAGAGACGTGGCCCTCACACAATTTGGTTTCGTGGGTTTCTCGGTGCTGAAACCGGACAAATTTGGCATTTGCCAGATCAAGGAGGGGGATTGGGAAGCCTATATTTACTTCTGGAGGGTGATCGGGCATATGATCGGCCTAGAGGATAGGTGAGTGTATTACCACGAGTATTTTATAATTTGTTCATTAAGGGCGCAAAAGTCGAGGTCCGATGTCCGTAAGCTTTTTGTCGGC
Organism: Heortia vitessoides; assembly: GCA_020976665.1. Taxonomy (NCBI): domain Eukaryota; kingdom Metazoa; phylum Arthropoda; class Insecta; order Lepidoptera; family Crambidae; genus Heortia; species Heortia vitessoides. The sequence continues at coordinate 5,217,184 of JACJUM010002809.1, forward strand.
CATTGTTATCAGTGACATTTTGTCATCGTATTTTGTAACAGTTTGTGATAACTTATCTCAAATTGATACATAATACGACATTTACCCACATTTTCATCAATGTTTATGTTGCTTATTGATTTCAATCATTCATGTATTAATTGCTCTCAATTTTATGACGGTCAAAATGTCGAAGTCAATGGACTCAACACTTCTCTTGTATTCTTGAGCTTCTTTCACCTTAAAGGTACGGACAAAATGTATTGTTTCTATAGCATTGATTTCCTTTGAGCTATATTTTTAATATTGATTTTTAATGCCTGCTGTTTATTCCTAATTTTCCTTCAGATCAAATGAGGGCTCTTGTGGTCTGTATCTTAAAGGTTAATTACCCAAGTGATTGTGGTCAGCCCTGAGAATGCTTCCTCGCTTTGTGTAAGTCTCCTATAGCAAGCAAAAAGTGTTTAGGCGAAGCTTTCAGTGTTAATGCCTACTTCCAAAATTGCCAATGCTACGTAGAACCACCTTACTGAAGTCTATGGCTAGCAGTAGACATCCTGCGACTGATGGTGATAACAACATACTTCTATGTCAACAGATACAACATATGCAGAAAGACACCAGAAGAAACACGTGAGGTGTGCCAATTACTGCTAGACCGCGTGTACACGCCGTGCCTGGAGAATGTGCCCGAGTACTTCGAGCACGCGGCGCGCGTGATGCTGGACGGCATGTGGAGCGTGAACCCCACGGTGAACTCGGAGGCCATGCTTTACTGGACGCGGTACTTAGCCGACGTGCCCGGATATATCTACACGGAGGAAGACAGAATCAAATTCCAAAGGAAGATGCTGGCACAGTTGAAAGGGAAACCGCTCGATACAGGTTTGTGTTCTAGTGATCGAAATTTGATTAAATCGGTATGCATTGGTTATGCCGTCAATAAAGTCTTTTAACGATGCCATTCAGCCGTTGGACGTCTGGTCTTGGACACAAGCCGCTGGAAGACAAGGGGAATTTTACCCATAATTGGTGCACTGAACGTG
>JACJUM010002809.1:5223208-5249780 GCA_020976665.1 Heortia vitessoides
AAAGAGATCAGATATAAACATATAGACGTATTTCAGCTGATTTTGCCGCAGGGATATGTGAACTTTATATATAATAAAGAGATCAGATATAAACATATAGTGACGCCTATATCGGCATATTATACTATATATTGATTGACAATCTACTAGTTTGACTAAAAATGCAAATATTTTGATGGACCCATACGCGCAAGGGTTCGAAGACAAACATAAAAAAAATTGTGTTTGTTCTGTGATTTAAGCTTATGACGGACTTATCAGGTTAATTGTTTGAGTTTATTGAGGTTACTTTATTTCTTATTTATTAAAATGAATGTAGAGTCGAGTGCCTTAATATGCCGCTTATTTCTTACCAGGTTTATCTTTCTTTTTTTAACGATTTTATTTCTAAATGATTTAATTTTTCTCATGTTTCGATGTTTTTTATGTTACGTTTTTTTATTGTGTATTAATTGTTTTGACGAGATCTTGTAATAGTGATTCAAGTGAATAGTGGTGGGTAATTTATACAAGATTTAAACATATCAATTAAAAAACAGATTATAATAATTAGATGTATAAAATTAAGTACCTATATATTATTATTTATAATTTACGTTACATAAGTATACACATATTTATATAACGTATTTCCGTTGGGGAACATGGGGTTATGTGACAAGAAAATTTGTATTTTGTTACTGAATGAGATTTATCACCAGCATATAATTTTTCATGTCCACTTAAACAACAATATTGGCTAAATAATATTAACAATACCTACTGTACAGGATTCCTTTGTTAGAAACACAAACATATTTATAAGATGACCTAGAACTTCTTTAAATTCTTCGATCTATATTTTGCATGGAAAACACACTTGCTCATAAACAGAAAAAGGTCTACGTTGGAATGCTGAGTCCAAAAAACGCTTTATATATAAAACATATTAATCATATCTAAATAATTGTATACTTTGTTACCTTTTCTTAGGTACTATTTTGTTTCGAACGAAATAGTCTTAATAAAATATGTAATGTTGAATTTTCATTTCATTGAATATGTTTATATGAGAATGGAGTACATACGGTAAGCAACAGATCAACCTACTCAAATCTGTCAAATTTTTACAATAAATTTTGAACTCAATGGCTCGCTGTTATAGATTAATATCGATTGCGAAATATTGACAGATTTAGGTAGGTTGATGGATCTGTTGTTGTATGTACCTATTAAGAATTATAATATTGTACATTTTGATTATTATTTCGTAACCTTATAATACGAAGGTTTAGTGTATTCACAGATTATTATTAGAAGAGCATATTTTTTATCGTGTATCATTTAATCGTAGTAAACATAATTGTTTTATCTTTAGATATTTTATAATGGACATCTTGAGAGATCAAAAAGGTTTATTTAACAGAATAAATTGAAAACATAAAATTTTGCAGTTGTTAACTATTGTTTGTTTACGATTGATTGAAACAATAGCGAACAATGTACATAGGTATAAGTATACATATGTAGATAAGTTTGTAAAAATAAAAATAATTGTGACGGTAACAAATATGTTTTCGGTTGTGTCATACTGCAGATGATTAAGATTGTTTTGTGAGCGAATGATAACAATACATTCATTGTGATAAATTTAATTCAAGGCTGAATTTGACATGACAGTCAAAATTGAGGTAAAACAAGTTACCTTCGAAGACTTTTGGATGTAGTATGTCTAATTAACCTAACCTATTCTATCCACTCTAATATGTTGTATTTTTTTTTATTATATATATTTACATGTAAGCGGATTTTTAATCAATATGAATAGGTAATAATATTATCTTTATATGCAACTGCATATAAAAATTATTTATTGATTACTAATTTATGTACTATGCTGCTATGCTATATTGTGGGTACGGCCAATTTTGCCTTTAAAACTGTTATTTGGCAATTTGTTGAGCATTTTTGTCATTAGGTACTAAAGTTTGAGTGGTGTCACCATGGACAGATTGACATTCCATAGAAAAGATGCCCCTACTTTGGTTTGTGTTGATTCCATTTCCAGTAACAGAAGGGCATTATTAAAAGTGACGAAATTCTGCGTTACGTACGACTTAGCTTTTACACACGGACAAAACTAACGCGATGTCAATGCAGGATTGTGATGCTTAAATGTTCACTTTAAATGTCTATCATAGGCGACCTTTATATTATATGCTCAATTAAGAACAATATTGTAAGTGTATCGTATTGAATACAGATTTATATTTTTAGCAACAATCTCGTTTTATTTGAGACCTTTACAGGACTATATCTTATATCTTGTCCGCGTTCCCTAGAGCTAGAAAACATGCCGAAATTTTCTTTCAAAAAATTATCAAAATCGGTGTACTGGCTAAGCCGTAACAGCACAACAGAGTTATTTTTCATATTTACAATATTAGTACAAATGGGTAGAAAAATTTAATAAAGATACGCCTATATAACTCAGATAGATTTATTGAAACTTAACTACTTGAAGAAATCTTGCGCTTTTAATCTAGCTCGTCTGGCGACGCTGATCTGTAAGAGGTTGTCGGTGAGGTTATTCTCAGTGCGATCGATACGCGCGAGCTCGTCAGGGTCGGTGCGGGCGGCGGGGTCGGCACGGACGGTGAGGTCGACGCGGGCGGTGGGGTCGGCGGGTACAGAGGGCGCCACGAGCGGCGTGCGCGGAGTGTGTGCGCGCTTGGGCGTATGCGACAGGATGCCCATATCCTGTGGTGTCAGCTTAAGTCGCGGGGATAGAAGGTGCTTGGTGGCCAACTTTCTGGCTGCCGGCGACATACTGGCCAGCCTTTCTGTGTTCGTTCTGAATCTGAAGGGTTAATTTGGTTTTAGAATTTGAAATGGCATAATTATCTCCTCCAGTTAGCACTAGTTACACACAGTTTTTAATATTAGCTACAATGTATTAATTTAAATCTGGTATAAAATACACACCAAAGCTTTTGTGGAGCAACAGACTGCAACAAGATAACATAAGAAAATAATTTTCATCTCTTGTTTGTTAAATGATCGCATCCGTACCGCCAATAATATAAAGTAACAAATAATATTCACCGAGTTGCTACATATTATGTACATGAACTACAGCAGGTAACCGAGGTGTATTTTCGCTCAAAAACACAAGACGTACGTACGTACAAGAAATGGAAGATGCAGAAGTGCAAACAACGTTCTTTTTATGCTGAGAAATCAGCGTCATCAAGCGGTAATTAATTACTTTATATTTTATTTAAAAAATTAGCATATTTCAATGTGCAACCTTGAGTTATTTTTGAGAATCAATGCTGGATTCTCAGTCGTCAATTCCAGCGCGACCGAAGGGGTGGGAGGGGGAGGGTTATTAATGACTGCGTACCCGCAGGATCGAAAGCAATCACCCGAGGTCGCCCCTGAGGCTCGACCTCGGTTCGGGCGACCGTCGTTGGGAAAGAAATTTAGTTTTGCAAAAGAGGACTAAGTGAGTAAATGAATAATTGCGTTTAATTTATTAATGAGTAAGAAGCCTTGGCTGGACGACGTTTCTGGGCCCTGTTATCGGAGATTTTGTCTTTCAACAAGTACTCTTCCTAACAACTCTCCTTTTGACTCTTTTAATCTTTAGTTAATTTTAACAGAAATTAATTTTTTAAATCATAATAATTCACAAGCCCCCCCCCCCATCCAAAAATTTACTGCGATTGATTGTAAAAATATAACAAAGTATATATTAGTACAAAGGTATAACATATGTAAAGAAGCGTTATAAATAAAATCATTAATCATCGGGTCGTAAATAAACAAATGTTTTGTGTAACAAGTGTTACCGATATTTACTACATAACAACAAATTACTTTTTAATATTTTCTAGGATTTATGTGTATTTACACATGTCTTTATACCTGGTGTTTACACCTGCCACTCTTGAGAACGATTGCCGTAAGGTAATCGAAACGAACGGTTAAAATTTAGGTAAATACGAGATATAAAACGTTTTAAAGTCGTTAAAACGTTTTATATCTCGTATCGTATCGGCGACGTTCTCGGCAAGCTGAAGGCCTATGTGTGCGCCTGCCTCCAGCATACGGCACAGTATAGTACTGCACGCAGCTGTACAGTGTAGTGAAGTATAGTACAGCAAACATACATGGGCGTGCGCGGCGAGGCGCGGGGGGTGGTGGGGCGGCGGCGGCGCGCAACGTTCTCGGCTAGCTGTAGGCCTATGCGCTCGCGCGCACCTCCCTCCAGCATGCGGTACGCTGCGCCGGCGCCGACGCTACCGACGATATTGAACCCAATTACAATGCAGATAATGGCGAGAAATTAGGAATATCATATAAGATGTAAAAGTATATTTATGTGCGACTAATTAACGACTTTAGTATGATTTCTCGTTAAATTACTAGTTTCTAAGAATAAACCGGCACAAAAGTAGAACATATAAAAAAGTTTTGGGTTGGAGATTGTTATTCTGTTATATAGCCTCCCTATATTAGGTTATCTTTTATATGTCGTCTATATACCTATAGATAGCGGATCAGTTATAACTCCGATCTCGGCATTTTCTTATTTTCCACATTCATAACAAAACATCTGAATTTCCGGAGATTAAGTATAAACTAATATTTGCGTATTGTTCCTTGTAATATTTTCCCAAGATCGCTTGGGTAAACAAACTCACTGGAACAATACAATAAAAAAAGTTTGGAATCTTCTGATTTGCAATATTCTGATTAAGATTCAGTGCCGGTTTTTTATAGTACTAAAACTGATAATATTCGTTACATCAAGATTTTTACGCAAGTATTAGTTAACATGTATCGCGAATTCAGATGTTTTGTCATATATGTGGAAAATAAGAAAATGCCAAGATCGGAGTTTAATGATAATATGCTAACTAATGTTATAAATAGTTTAGTTTTAACCAATCCTTTTAAAACTTAACATCGATATAGATGGGATTATGGAGGATATAAGCCACCTATTATCCCAAAGTATCACACTGCTCCTGTGCGATTTACGATTAACGACAGTTATAGCACTACAAAGCTATAAACTATCTATCAGAATATCCCAATCCGATTCCAATTCTTTTTTATATTAAAAAGGCTCAAGTGAGTTTGTAATATGATCATGTTTTATCTACACACGCGATCTTCATGGATTTTTACAAGGAAGGATACATATTTTCATCTCTAAACAGAACTGTTTCCATGGGAAAATTACACAGACAAAGCCGCGGGTGAAAGCTAGAATTTAATAATATGAGTTAACATCAGAAGATGCAACTTACGCCGGTAAAGGCGTGTCTCCGCCGTCGAGTCTGAAAGGCGTGCCCTCTATCTGACCCCAGGTCATGAGCGGCGATTGATCGGGTCCGTCTCCCGGGCGTGGCGAAGGCGTCGCTAGATACGAGTACTCGTTGCCGGTCTTCTCCGACGATATGCTGACGCCGTCCACGCCTATCTTACCTGTCACACAGGCGTCCTGCGAAAATCGAACGAATAAATTATTATTTTTATATATAAATATTACCTATGTGTTACTGAACTGATTTTATTATTTGTTTGCTAACTGTGTGCACTTTGATCTAACTTGAGAGATAGGATTGTTTAAGTCTCAAATATAGTCGTAATAGATTTTTCATGATAAACAAGATAAACAATTAAGACAGGAGGTCTGTCAGCTAATAAATTATAAATTCACACACAAAATCTCATAAATTAACCTGACTCCGAGATAAGTCGCTAAAAGCACTTGTGTTACGGATATCAGACAACATTAAATACAATTACAAAGTATACTTAAATAGATTTATAAAACACCCAGGCAGAACAATTACAAAGGTTAATCACGTAGATATTTATCCCAAGTGGGGATCGAACCAACGACCTTCGGCGTACAAGACAGAAACACTATAGAATGCGCCATCGGGTCTGTCAATATGTACTCAAGCCGAAGTCGTGTTCAAAACGAGAACCAAATAAGGTGTGAGCGCGACCTGGCTGCGCGCGAGCGCGCTGATGGCCTGCTTGCTGCGCGCGTGGTCGAAGGGCTCGGCGTGCAGGCGCGTGTTGCGGTGCAGCAGCTCGGGCTTGGCGGGCGGCCTCTGCCCCGCCGCGCCGTCCGGTACGTACATTATGTAGTTCTTGGCCTTGTACCGCCATGTGTCCAGCTGTTGGCGAATGTTATTTGTCGATTGCTTATACGCATAACACAGAAGCGGGCCTAGATGAGGGCCTTTTAGTACTCCTATTATGAATTTCTGATATTACTTCAGTTTATTATAATAAGTTTTGATTGAAATTACTAAAATTACACTTGTACGCCAGTTATATGAGATAATCTTTTGTTAATTGTATACATACATATTTTATTTGATTGACAATAATTAGACACTATGCATAGACTTATATTTCACATTTGCATTTGCAAGCTATGAATTAGTGGGTTAAACTGTTTTAATCATGTTGAGTCTCACCCAAGACAAAATATTTTTAACTCCTCAAATTTCTATTCTTCTTCAACCAACATGAAAAATTTTATTGTCATTTCTAACTCATCCCACAAGTAACTAACTCAACGTTTTCTGTAGTTACTAGAAAAAAAACCTAAGTTATTGAGTACGGTCAGACCAAATCACTGTCAGGCACGCATATTATATTTTGTTAAAAAATAGTTTACTGTTCATAATATTATGTGTAGTATATATATTTGGTTAATTAAATAAGTGCTTACAATAACTTTTGGGTATTCCATAATTAGTTAACTGGATTAAGTGTTAAATTTTAGTTTTGACGTGACAACGTCTTATAAATTGGTTTGCCGGGTGACACTTCAAGAAACTGCGTTACGCTCCGCTCACGTTATGCGCTCACAATGAGAGCGAGTGAGAGGCACGCGTCCCTCTCACTCGCTCTCATTGTGACGTGTGTTACGCAAATGTATTGCAAGTTATTGTATGTATATTTGTATATAAATACGTATGTATGTATAAAGGTAAAAATAAAATTTTGTTAATATGAAATTCAGTGCGAGATTCTTTGTATAAATTAATGTTTTAAATATAATTCTTTGTATTAATAAATGTTTTTAATTGTTACTATTATTTCATCCTTATTCCTAATATACGAATGAATATTCACATTAAAATTATTTTACCACTCAAAGTCGTTGTCACGTAAAACTTTTATATCGAGATAAACAATAATAGGTGATGGCATGTTCAAATAATTTAAAGTATGTTTAATCTTGATTTATCAAGTTGGGTTAAAATGCAAAAATACTTATGTGTTGGATGAGGGGACATTGGATGAATATAGATTAACGCGAAATAGTAATTTAGAAATGCAGATATTACCTCATGAGGCCTCTTTGTTTGATCTGCCTGTTGTTCAATTGAAGGCAAAGCAAGTGCAGCATCTACTAACACTGCCGATGTCACCTCTGAATTAAATTGTGATGCAAGTTTGGCTGCCCGTTTCTTGTCTTCTAAAGCAATCACTCGGTCATAACTCGCATTGTCTTCACTTGTGTGACTGGATAAAAAGGAATCTGTAAAAAAGACATATTTTATTCTAAAACAATTAAAATACATTTCTAACTTGCACAAATATCTCACATAGCAATATAAATAGTCAATTATCCATATTTAAAAACAATATTAGATTCTAAGGTAATACTTGTCATTGTTGTTATCACAGTCATCATTAAATTAAAAAATAATATATGAAAAAATTCAATGAAAATTTAAATATTTATATGATGAAAACTTGTGTTTGTTAAGTTTTGGGAATTGAATATTAAATTAGTAAGTCTTCTTTTATCTGATATTCGTAAAATAAATTGTTTAAGCGACTTATATATCAGAGTCAGATCAATGTACGAGATGTTAGAATTTATTATGTTTGTTACTGACATTTGTAAATATGGATAATTAATAGGTATCAAAAGTTTTCTCCAACAAATTTCACTAACCTAATGTATGGTTGTCTATTAAGTCTCTAGGATTATCAGTGGATTCTTGTTCTTCTGTATTTTGTCTTTGATCACGCACTGTGGGGGTCGAAGGTGAGAATGGCCTGTTCACATTAGGTGTATCAAATGTAACAGGAGAATTGTCTGTAAAAAGTAAGGTATAAGTAAGATATTTAACACTTTTAAACCTATAAATATGTACACCAACTTCAGAAATAATGAATAATATAGTATCTTTATTATTCAAACTTTCTTAAAGAAAAGTAGCACATCTCCCATGTCACGCTAAAGCAATAATAGAAAGCAATAATAACAATTTTTTATGAAAAAAAAATTTCTGGTGCAAGTATTATACTAGCATACATGTAAATGATTCTCGCTTCATATCACAAGATTTTATACTAAAAAGTACCAGCAGAGTCAGTAAGTAGGGTTTGTAGAAGGTTGCTTGACAATTGACAAATATATTAAACTATGACCATATTCTAATTCACATTAAATAAAGTGTAATTATATTTTCTTTGTAATAAGATTAAAAAACTTATTATTAAGATTAAGATGAAATCATTGACAACTATCATGTTTTATAGGTTATTAACTCTTGCTCCACTATAACTGCCTAGCTAAGAAATTAAGAGACAAGATCAAAACAATAGGAATCAATTGAACAAGAGCCAAGGATAGGAAAGTTGTTCATTAATATTAATCTGTTCTTACATGGTTCTGTTGGAGGCTTAGAACCGCTATACCTTCTGGTAATATCTCTTAGTCTTGCATAATCTTTGTTTTCAGTTGCTTCCAAAAACTCATTTTGTGCTTTTAATTTTTCCAAGTCTGGAAAAAAGTCTCTCTGAATTATTTTTGCTATTCCCTGCAATATGAAATGAAATATTTAAATATTATATACCATAAAGATGATAAAAAAAATGTTCTAACATGAACGTGGAATGTTCCTTCCGTGTAAACAGATTGTAGATAATTGATAATATTACCTCAACATAAATATCTTCATCTAAGACTTTCGCTTTCTTCGTTACACCTTTCTTTTTAGGCACTTTTGGAACTTTAAAAAGACTGCTTTCAGATTTCAATATCTTCATATTCTGCAAAGCAGCCTCTCCGGGCCGTAACGTCTTGTTTTCATCAGACATAATGAACTTTTATAAAACTTAAAAATCCAAAGTTACCACCATTAGACAATTATAGATTTTATTACCAGAGGAACTTTTAAAAAGAAACAAAGACGTTAGAAATTCCATTAAATGTAGTCAGTTAGTGATGGCAATTAAATGTTATTGAGTTTTATAGAAATTAAGACAAACATCGAACAAATGTCATAGTGACTTTTTGTTTTTCATGCAGGTACCAGTTCATAAACGTAATGATAATTTAATATTTAAGTTTTAAACATACGAAACTCATGTTCAATGTGTTTTATGCCAACCGTATATAAGACTGAAAACTTACTTTATTTCTACAAAAAATAATTTGTAAGCACAATAAGTCGCATATATATATATATATTAGATTGTAATACGGCTTCATTTTTAATACAGCCGGTTCTGGACCGGATAATTTATCTACGAAGACTTGATTTCCTTTTTTAGCACTAGTTGTGTTAAAAAAGGAAATAGAATCAAGCAAAAAATAAAAATTTATTAATTCCTTCGAAAAAACGTCCGATTTCTAGTAGAAAGCACTCCCCCAGCTTCTAATCTTGTCTATTTAAGCAAATAAGATTGAAATGCAGATAAATGTTCTCTTCTTACTCCTTTCAAACGCAGTCATTTCCTTTTTAGTTTTTTTATTAATTTTGTTTCAATAGTATAAGACGACGATATTGGATGGTTTGGCGCTTGCTGAACATCTAACTGTGCCTGTGCATCTACAAGTGCCACGATATCGTTAGGTTTAAGGATAATCAATAAAACTAATTAACATGTATAAATCTATAAAACAAATGTTGTCAATTTTGTATACTAGAATAAAGTTTAAAAGATTAATTTCGATTTTAAAATTTTGATAAATTTGTGTAGGTTATTCTGTGACACATTAAGAATTAAAATATTTTGTAAACATTATAATATTAAATAAATATAAATTTTAAAGATAAAATTGGTTTGCTGAGTATATAAAAACACCTACAAAAATGTGAATCAATGAATCAATTACTCTATGATATATTAAATCGATAATTCCTCATCACTATTGTTTTTGGCTAGCTGCCGCTGCTAAGTCGTGTGTGAATATGTCAATCGTATTTAGGCTGCATTACTTTCACCCAAACACAATATAAACGTTTATTTTATTCATAAGATTACGTCAACAAGCAGTGAATAAGATACAAGAACCAATAGACGATTTTGTCATGTCGTATTGGTAAAAGTTAAACATGGGTTTAGACTTTGATGTTTTAGAGTTTTGCAAAAAGTTGCGGCAAAACCGGCCCCCACCGTATCAGTGTCCTTTAGAAAAATGTGATAAGGTATACAAAAGTTTGTGTGGCCTGCAATACCATCTCGTCAACTATGATCACGATAATCCAACGCCTGCTACGCCAGCCGTTGCTAACAACAGAAAAAGGAATTGGAGGTACAGAGCTCCAGTCCCCACTGGGGATATAGCTCTGCAAAGTCCTCCTAAAGAAGCACTAACGTTCGCCGAAGCGCAGAAGGTAGTCCAGTTTGAGGTGGATGGGAAGATTAGCAGAATACCGATAGATCAGCCATTGCCTATCATGTCTTTAGAAGAGTGGGAGAAGAAGAACGCTGAGCTCGAGAAACCATTGCCATTTGTTGAACCTCCCCCAGAACCTCATGTAAAGTTACCAGAAGCAAGCTTTAAAGTAAGGGCAGATTGATTTTTGTGGTCTTGTATATTCATTTTTATTTATCTATGTATATGTAAAAGATTACTTTTATATATTTAGCTATAATTATAATAAAAAATATAACTTGATTTTGAAGATATTTACATTTTATATCTTCAAGTCTTCTTAGGAAAATAGATTTGGAGAACTTTTTTTGGTTTTGTCTGTAATCCCTACTTTCCTACTAATATTATAAATGCGAAAGTAACACTGTCTGTCTGTCTGTTAAGCTTTCCCGCTTAAAACTCTAAACCGATTTTGATGAAATTTTGCAGGGTGAGGGATCAAAGGGGGGGATGAAATGTTGTATAGAAGTATCAATATTTTTAGAGCTAAACTTGAAATTTATTTTTTAAGCCATTGATTCTATACAAATAAACATGATATTCAAAGTTTATATAAGTTAAGGTCAAGAGATACGGTACCTAAAAAAAAAAACTATTCTATGTGGACCAAATCGCAGGCACAGCTAGTTGTAATCTAAATTAATTAATTAATTAATTTATTTAACTTTATTGCACAAAATGTTACAAAATGTACAAATGGCGGACTTAATGCCAAATGGCATTATCTCCCAGTCAACCATTACACAAAACTGAAAAATATATATATATATAGTGGTGCAGGCAATATATATACAAAATAAATGTGGCATGTGCGTGGCATACATATTTGTATAAATAAACGCAATAAATGCATATGATATAAACATATACACATACATATATATATATATATATGTATATACACACATAAAATAACGTACATCAGAAATAGGGTTATAAAGTTAGAGAAGCAGCATCAGTAAATAAAGTACGGAGACAGCGTTTCAGGTTAAATTTATTTAATATTCAATGGAAGCTCGTTCCAGAGTCGTATAGCTGTCACTGTAAAAGAGTTTGTCAAAAAACTAGAGTGAAGAGAAGGAGTTAAGAGCGAAAGAGTATTAGAAGAACGGAGATTACGTTCGTGAGAGGAAGATAGGAATTGGAATCTGTCCTTTAAGTAAATTGGTGCGTACGGATCAAAAAGTATTGAAAATAGTGTGGTTAGAACTCGAATTTTGCGACGCTCTCGAATGGGAAGCCAGCCGAGAAGAGAACGGTAATGGGAAATATGATCGTATTTACGCAAACCGAAAATGAAACGAAGACAGTTGTTTAATAGACGATCCAATTTATTAAGGGGTTCTTGAGAGATATTAGTGCAGCACACGTCACCATAGTCAATTATGGGTAAAACCAAGGATTGAATAAGAAGGGTTTTGGTTTTAGTAGGAAGAAAATATTTTAATCGATAGAGAGCACGAAGCGTTCCAGTAACCTTACTGCTGATTTCATTAACATGTGTATCCCAGGTTAAGGAAGAGTCGATAAATAGGCCAAGATTCTTAACGCATGTGCTGTAGGGCGCTACCACGTTATTAAAAATAATTACAGGTACATTTTTTAAACTGGACAATTGCCGTTTGCTGCCCAAGATAATGGCTTGAGTCTTAGACGGGTTCACAGAGACACCAAACTTTTGTGACCAGTTTGTGATGTTGGTCAAATCAGCATTAATCCGAGCAATGGCATTGTTCAGGTCATTGCACTCTACCTGGGTGTATAGTTGAAGGTCATCAGCGTATAGATGATAAGAGCAGCCAATAGATTTGGTGACAAGTTTTATGAAAAGGGAAAATAATAACGGAGAGAGAATGCCACCTTGCGGCACACCAGCATCAATTGTCACCCACTGGGACAAATCATCTCCAAGGCGCACCGCTTGCTGGCGTTCTCGAAGGTAGGATGCGAATCATTCCCGAACCGAATCAGAGACCCCGACGTAAGAAAGAATAGAGAGGAGAACTTCGTGATTGATAGAGTTGAAGGCGTTGGAGAAATCAATCAGAATTAAGACCGTAAGGCGGGAGTATTCCATTCCAACTCTTACATCATCCAGGATATTTAGTAGAGCTGTTGTAGTGCTATGTCCTGTACGAAAACCGGATTGAAAGGGACTTAAAAGGGCGTTTTGTAAGACATGGCTAGAGAGCTGTTTGTGTACAGCTGCCTCGATAATTTTAGAGAGATATGGCAAAATAGAGATGGGACGAAATTGATGGGAAGAAGTAGGGTTAGGTGTGTTAGGAACCGGGATAACATAGGCTTTGCGCCATATACTGGGAAAGGAGCCATGTTGTAGGGAGAAATTGATAATGTGGGTCGATGGTGGTACAATAAAGTTAAGTAAGAGAAAGATCATGCGGCGACTCAAATCATCATAGCCAACAGCATTGGATTTGAGAACTGAAATAGTTTTAAAAGTCTCATCTAAGGTTATAGGAGAAAAAATGAACACATTAGCTGTCGGACGTGGCAAGGAAGTGATTAAAGTTATAGTTGACAATTTTACAACGGGATCTAGTGTGGTAGTTAAAGAGAAGTGTTTATTAAGCTCGTTAGAGGAAATAACAGAGTAAGAATCGGGAGGGTTTAAAGGCTTCCCGAGACCCTGAGAATGCAAAAACTTCCATACGTTTGCCGAAGATGATGATTGAACATTGTCGTGAATAAATCTACGTTTGGCTGATCTTACCAGTTGATTACAGCGATTCCGAAGTCTTTTGTATGTATTTAAATTGAAATCAGACCTGACTTTTTTAAACTTACTAAATGCACTGTCTCTTTGAGCCATGGCTTTACGAATATCACTAGAAATCCAGGGAGCAGGACGGAGCGGACGTTTAAGACTAATCGGAAGAATAGGAGCGTGTTTGTCAAAAAGTTGTAACACAGAAGAGTTAGAATGTTAACTTTGTCATCAATGGAAGACGCTTCCATTAATGTTGTCCAATCAAGTTCCGCAGCATCCTGTTTTAGTTTTTCAATATCCAGTTTTCCAAAACTTCGCAGATATTTTATTGCAGGCTTGACCCTAGGTGACTTTAACTTGTAACTCAGAAATAGAAGGTCATGTTTAGAGAAACCAGGAGCTGGCAATTGGCCATGCTTAATTACCAAGTCAGGAGATGAGGTAATCATTAGGTCTATGAGGGAGTCAAACGCGTTCAAATTTTGGTGAGTTGGGTTTGATGGTAGAAGAGAAAAGTCAGTAGATTGAATGATGGATTGGAGTTTAGAAGATCGAGCTGAGGATTTAAGCATATTTGTATTAAAGTCGCCCATGATTATATGGTGTGCGTGCTCACTAGAGATTGATTCAAGGACAGACTCGAGAGTGGAGAAGTAGTCTATAGAAGGTGGACAGTATACGACCCCAACGACAACCTTAGCACCGTCAACTGATACTTCCATAAAAATATATTCCACAGAATGTGTGTAAAGAGATGGAGACATACATATGACTTTATAACTAATATCGCTGCGCAGGTATATAGCTACCCCACCTCCACCTTTTCCAGTGCGATCATTTCTTAAAGAATATATCCAGGAAGGCTATAAGAAGTAGAAGGGAGAGCTGGCTTAAGCCAACTTTCAGAAATAAGTAAGGCGTGGACAACAGCAGAGCTAAAGTTTGTGAGAAGTTCCGTGTAGTGCTGAGGAATGCTTTGAGCATTAATGTGACAAATATTGAATCCGTTTATAGAGCTTGGAAGTACCGACTTAAGGCAATCACAAAGTAATACGTGTAATTAATGTTAATGTTATAAATCTGAAAGTATTTCTGTTTCTCTTCTTAACCAATGACTGATGATATTTTATTCAAGGCTTATTTTGTTCTAGTTTCCTGGTTTTAATGTAATTAGTTATTACCTGTTTCTCTGTAGTAAGAAATTTAGATTTTAACTGTCTGATAATGGATAATTGACATATAAATTTGTCATGCTATTTGCAATGTTTTTAATATCTTTTTGTTGTCTAAATCTAATATAGGTCCAAATTTTTGTGGTCAATAAATGTTAAACAATTATTGTAAATCTTGTATCCTAAAATAATATTATTACTTTATATATCACTTTTTAAAATATTTTCTTGCATAGATGTAATTATAATTTTATCTTTAAGTAAGATGTAGTGTAAATCTATGCGACTTAATTACTATTTTCTGTATTCATATAAGTGTGTTGTATTATTCTAGCTTATACCTGATTACAATGAAAGAGTATGTGATGCACCACCCCGACCAAATGCATATATCCGATTTATTGAGAAGTCGGCTGAAGAACTGGATGGGGAGGTGGAATATGATGTTGATGAGGAGGATACAGCATGGCTGGGCATAATAAACAAAATGAGAATTAAGCAAGGTCTACCATCGGTCTCTGTTGATACTTTGGAACTTCTCATGGACAGATTAGAGAAGGAATCATATTTTCAAGTGAGTTTTAGAAAGTTATTAAATTCTACTATTATTTATTGCATTCGATTCGATACTTTGAAAGATGTAGGTGTGCAGGTTTCATCTATTCCAAAAAATTTAATTATGCCAAATATAAAAAATTATTTCACAAATTTATTATTTTGTTAGTTGTAACATGTTAGTTGGCAAAAAAAAAGTAAAGCATAAATACCATTTAATAAAATGCATTGCTTGGTACATATTCTGTTTAGCAGAATTTTCTTTAATGATACAATCTTTCTTTCATAGTAAGTATTTAGCTACTAAGTACTATATGTAGTATAAGCAGAAATGCAACCCCAACAAGCCCAACCAAAACCAAATTTTATCTATTTAGGTTTGTTAAGATAGTGTATTTATTTAAAAATTTATTATTTAGTCAAATGAACATTATTAGAATAATGTTTTCGAAGTTCAAATATAAGTGAACCATTTGTGAAACCTGTATTGTGTCAAATAGTTATTTTAAAGTAGTATGTTTATGAAATAAAAGTTTGCTCAATGGATAGTTTTTTAATCTTGGTTGTTAAATGATCATGTGTCATATGCTTTTATTAAATAATAGTAAACCATTTATTTTAAATAAGTATTAGACTTTATGTGTAATGCTTATGCTACTAAAACATGGACTTTTAAATCGACGTATTTTCAATGGAAAAAAATATATTTTCGATTGTTATTTTTTTATAATTTTATTCCTGAAAAAAAGTAAGTCTTTGTAGCAATAACATAGTACGTGTGTGCTATTTTTCACTTGGTAAGAAGCCAGAAATATGTATCATTCATTAAACTTTGCTTATTAAAGTGGTATGACTCCTTAGGCATATATTCTTTTTACAATGTATTCAATCTTCATCAATAAGTTTTATGTTATTAATATGCAGGCAACCCAAAGTGGTCAACAAACAGCTGCCACAGTGGACGAAGATGCAGTGTGCTGCATCTGCATGGATGGGGAATGTCAGAACACCAATGTCATACTGTTCTGTGACATGTGCAATCTAGCTGTGCACCAGGATTGTTATGGAGTTAGTATTATATATATGTACTTATTTATATATTGACTGTAAACAGTGTCATGTTATTTGTCTAAAAGTAGAAATGCCAGCATAGATTACATATATAAAGGGTTGTTAAAAAAAGCATATCTATTCTGTAAATGATATATTTAGTTACTGAAGTCTATAGTCTAGTCTCTCCTATTTAGCCTACTTCTAATCATTACATACACTAATATATTAGTGTATGTAATGATTTTTAACTACCTAATTATGTTATGTGTCTGCCTGTCTTTAGGTGCCGTACATCCCAGAAGGGCAGTGGTTGTGTCGGCGCTGCCTGCAGTCCCCATCACGTCTCGTAAACTGTGTGCTTTGTCCTAACACTGGAGGTATAAAAAATTTAATCATTTATAAAATTTTCCAATATTACGCGTTTACTACTCATACTCAACTACTCTTCTAAGGGTTACAAAATGCAATTTTTTTAATTTTTTTATTTGTAGAAACCAGAATCTATACTTTAGCCATATCATTGTCTCTGTTGGTTGATTCCGGAGTTGATTCCAAATATTGTTTAAAAGTTTAATTATTAGGCTAATTAACATTACAAAGTAAATAAATTTTAGAAGTAGTAAATCATTTTTTTTTTTACTTTTAAACTTATACTTGACTAGAAATAGACTTACAAAGGTTGTCTGCATGAATACCTTATTCTCACGTATTTCTACCGCTAAATAGCAGTGTTCGCATTGCTGTGATCAGTTGGAATTATATAAGAGGCATTATTGAGTGAAGTGATATAATATTTTAAACACATATGGTTGAAAACGCGTTAGTGATATTCTTGTGATTATACGAGCATCTATACTCGTAGGCTGCCATGCTGTATACCGTATATTAGTTTGTCGACTCAAGACACATACCAAAAAATATTGCGGTAGGTGAATTTGTAGGTTGTAGAAGATATAACGACAAGGAAGAAGAAGTTTTGTATTCATCGATTAAACTATAACTATTGCAGGTGCTTTCAAACAGACGGATCAAGGAACCTGGGCTCATGTGGTGTGCGCTCTGTGGATACCTGAAGTGCGCTTTGCAAACACGGTCTTTTTAGAGCCTATTGGTATGTTTACTTTGGATAGTCATCATCATAGCAGTCTTAAATTGTCTATTGCTGGAGATAGGCCTCCCCAAGAAAGGGGTCATTTGCCCATAATCGCCGCGCTGGACAGACGTGGTGACAATCGCAGAGCGAAGCTTTCCGACGGCAATGCTGCTGCCCATCCACGCCCTGTTTCATTTGAGCTACATTGCTTCGGGTAGCCATGTCGCCATTTGTCGGATCCAGTACCTCAGTCGCCTCTTATGATACCTGGAAGGTAATCTACTCTGCCAATACCTCACGGCTCAACTGACAGTATAGTAACTATAACATTTGTCTAGCTGTTTATTGCATATTACTATTACAGATTTAATGAGATATTACAGGTTAGAAGCTTGCTTTGTTTACAATAAACATTTCTAAGCGAAATTTAACAAATTTTTATTTATTTTTAATGTAAACTCATATTTCTGTAATATTTTTGAGTGTGTCTTTGTATCTTATTTTAGAATAATATATTGTGTTTGGCTTGCTTACATGGTGCTAATATAGAACATGTTCACTAGTGATAGTTGGTCTATATTTATTCTAATTTGAAGGGTGAGAGGCAAAAAGAATGGCGCCTACGAGGCGCGGCGATTTGAATTAAGCTAAACCTATCTTTGAAACGTGAATACAAACATGGCCACTCACTTTGAACCTTATTAGCTTACTAATCTGCTATAGGGAGGTTAACGCTCTTAATCGTTGTGATTCCTCTTTGTGATAATTGAGTTCACAATGAGGAGATCCGTAAAAAAAGTGTGCGTTGTAAGTAATATGGCCCATTGTATTAGCAATTTAAAATTGTTATGCGAAGAACACATAGCACAGGAGTGATGGCCAAGGGGTCGTAAAGTTCGTGACGTAATAATAATAAATTAACACAACACTCCATACCTGACTCCAAAATAAGTCGCTTAAAACATCAATGTTACGGACATCAGATAACAGAAGAATTGATATAATATTTAACAAATTTTCATGACCTGTTACGATCTTCGGCGCACATAGGATCACTATCATCTGTGCCATGTACCAGTTATAACGTAAGGCTATGTAACATCATACTAAGACCAAATTAAAGCATTTAAACTGCGGGTGCAGCTAGTATCATTATAATGGTGAAACGGTCTGTGGAATACTTAATGTAAGGTTTGAGTAGTGAAAGGTTCTCTCGAGTGGGTGTTAATCGGGTGTCATGTACAGATTCGATCGAGATGATCCCGGCGGCGCGCTGGAAGCTGCAGTGCATGGTGTGCAAGCAGCGCGGCGCGGGCGCCTGCATCCAGTGCCACCGCAGCAACTGCTACTCCGCCTTCCACGTCACCTGTGCGCAGCAGGCGGGGTGAGCGACATACTAGTGTTCGAATATTAAAATCAATATACAAGCATTTAACAAAAAAAAATACACAAACACACACATACAGCCTAATTGATGCGTCGGGTTACTCAAAAAATAATTTTGTTGTTACTTTTTGTTACCAAAGAAACTTTCAATTTATATTTAGGGAGTGAATTCTAATTAACCATGAAATATGTACTCAATTAAATATTTTTAAGAATCTCCGGATTTCTTAAAATTTATGCAAATTTAAAGAGTTTTCAATACAAACTTGGAACCCCTATCTCATTCCTTTGGGCTTACATTTTTTAAATCCCATTGAGTGCGAATTCAAACATAGGAGTAGTTCCCTGAAATCTGAAATTAGGATAGTTCCTAATTTCAGATTTCAGGGAACTACTCCTTTTAAATAATTCTAGTAAATATTGCGGCTATAAATTGAGATATAAACCATGCTATCGCTCAAGTTGGACCAAACTACATAATTAGCAAAATTTTATTAAATTCGGTTCAATAGTTTACAAGTTCACCTCTGACAAATAAAAGGATAGGATTTTTCTTTATTATATACAGATACACGTTAACTTACAGTTAAAACCAAAATGTCAGAATGCTACTCACAATAAAATTAATACACCAAATAACATACCTCCTTCGCTTCCTTTGCTTACATCAGTCCTTTCATACACGTTCGTCTAGTCTTACTGCTGACCTGGTCCTTCTTTAATACCTCTTCTACCTGGTTAAGGTGGATTCGCCTAGGTCACCCCTATACCAACTTTTCCATTCATTCCGCTCTATATATTTGTTCAGTCAATCTACTTTCATCCATCATTTTTACATGTCCAAAAATGCGTCTAACTCAGCGTAAATATATTTAAATTGAGCCATTACATTCGTAGATAGAAAGAAGAAGTGGTCGATATCGCCAAACAATTAAATTTAGAGGTCGATTAAGAATTGCTAGATTCACACAATCAAGAGCTAACAATTAACCAGGTTATAGAAATGCGTAAGCATGAACAAGTGATTGAACAAACTGATTCGCTAGACCCAGATGAATCGGTAAATCAAATGACATTTGCAAACTTAACAGAAAGACTCAATTCCATTGAAAAGGGGTTAAAATTTTAGAAAAAAAATTATTCTGATGTAGAACGCTTTCTAATAGAAAACAGCTTATAAAAATTAGTAATACATATAAAAATTACTGGTATGCTACGAGGAAATTTTGCGTGAGAATGATGAATGTTGTTTAGATTGTACATGAAGATGGAGGCGGCAGGCGCCGGGCGGGACCCGAGCCAGCCAGTGCAGGTCGCCAAGATGGCGTACTGTGACGCGCACACGCCTGCGCACGTGTTACAGGTATAAAACATATATAGTCTATGTATACCGAAAAGTAACTGAAAGAAAGTCAAACACATTATCTTCATTAACATTATTTTTTTACGCAATTTTTGTATTGTATATCTCCGTGTGGTACCGGCAGAGTAGAATAGTACCTTCCCCTGTACCAGGTGTCGTCTGAGGCGACTAAGGTACCAGAACCGACAGATGGCGGTATATCCATTTAAAACAGTGTAGCTCAAATGCAAATTGCGGAGATAAGCAGTGGCATCCTCGTCTCGAAAGCTACGCTTGCGATAGCCTACACGCTTGCCTAGCGTGGCAATTATGGGCAAAATTTCTCCTTTCTTGGAGTAATCTCTCTATTTCCAATGGCTGATATGATGATGATTTTTATTTTATTAAAAAGTACTTTAGTTCAAAAAGTATACATGGATTTGTATCCGTGCCATTTTCCCGCTTTTTAATTTGTTAAGTTCAAAGATTAGAAAAAAAATATTCCAATTGTCAGATTATGAGACAGTACGCCTAGAGTATGCAGATGAACCATATACCTATATCTTAATATGACGCGCTCGAGTATTTCAAAATGGCGAATTATTTTTTGCCAATTTTAATAATGGCTACGAGTTTGGGTCACATCCAAATCGTCAGATTATTATGTAAGAGCTTTTTAAAGATTCACTTAACACCTCCTTAGAAAATCTGACGCGCTCGATAACTCTTTTTTTTTCAACCCTTACGTACGACAACCCCCATCATGGAAACAATCAGTAATGTAAAACATGGGTGCTATCGATATCTGACGCGCTCGAGTACATCCAGACAACATGTTTTTTTTTTCATTTTTTAATATGTAATAATATTTAGCGGATTGTACTGATTTACATAAACAATCCGCTAGTCATATCATATATACCCTTTTATCAGAGGGGATCAAAGTGTATATATGATGTCATTTTTTTCTTCCTATTATCTAAGCTTCGCAATCCAGTAGGTCTTAATGATGCTCGAGTACCTCCCGATTTAGCATCCTGGGCTCCCCTACTATTTAACACAACTATTACTTCGGTGATATTTCACTTTCCGTGACGATATTTTCATTTGACTTTGGTACTTGTAGGAGCGACGAGCGCAAGATTCCGAGGGTGATTCCAAATCAACCGATCTGTCTGCAATCAGGCAAAAGGGCAGGGAGAAAATTATTCAGGTACAATGCAGACAATGATTTGTTTTTATATTATTTTGAGAATGTCTTTATATTTGCTTTGTATATTTGAGAGGTACAGCTTGATGTGTTAACTATTTCTATTACCAGATTAATTTACAAGATTCTATTTTATTATTTCTATTTAAGACAAAGTACAGCAAGCCGATTTCCCATACGCAGGCTCGTAGGGTGCTAGCTATGAAAAGGACGTGGGCCCCCGTAGTCCTAGTGCCGACGCTGCCGCCCGAGAGGGTGTCCGAGGTGGCTCAGCTCGCAGCCGGCCCGCCCGCAGCACGCGCCCACCTCATGAAGAAACTGCTCGCGTACTGGACACTTAAAAGGCACAACAGGAATGGAGTGCCGTTGTTGAGGAGGCTTCAGAGTCTTACAAGTCACCACGGTCAGTACTGTAGAATTATGATGTAATGCAATATACTTGCCTAGTTAATATTTTGTAATTTCACGTATTCACAACTCCTAATAAAGCAATTCCTATAACGGCTTTAAAACGTCTTGGTTACCTGACGGCAACCGTTTTAAAAATGGAACGTTGAAAAAAAGTTTTAAAGCCGTTAAAAGAACAGTTTTATTACTAGCCTAGTTGTTGATTTCCTTGTATTTTCGCAATTACTGGAACTAAGGAAGTGATTGAATTAATTTATAATACCTATGACCCTGATGACCCAAGAGATCATAAGAGCCTCCTAACATGTTATAAATTTATACCTACCTTGACTAGACTGCTGCAGCAGATGGGTATAAAAACAGAAGTAGACCGCAGATTCATTACGCAACCCTGACATATGGTAGAGCCTGCAAGTAGGATAAATGCTTTTGCAATGAGAGCACTTCGAAGTACTCGTATGTATGGTGTTAGTTTGAGAGATAGAATAAAGAATAGTGTGATAAGAGATCGATGTGGTGTAAAAGATGATGTTGTAACAATAGAGAAATTAATGTTGAGAAGGTTTGGATATGTAGAAAGGATGGATGAGAGTAGAATGACTGCAGAAATATATAGAGCAAAAGGTATGTTACCTTAACCAGATAGAAGAGGTATTCAAGAAGTGCCAGATCAGAAGTACCAAGAAATTAAATTTGCCATTATTGTAAACTTAAAGGTTTTACATAGAGAGAAACCAACGAACTCTACCAGAAATAGTAGGAGCGTTGAAAACTATTAAGTATAGGGTTTAAAAAAAGTACTAGAATTTACACAGGACAGGTTATGCCTAGTATGGGGAATTGAAATGATTGTATTGTAAAGGCATATACGGAAATAAAGATTTTATTTATTTATTTAACGAGCGTGTATGAAAGGACTAATGCGAGTTTAGGAAGCGAGACAGGTATGCCGAGATGTAAATACGTAGAGATTCACATTGGACACTGGCGTGATGTATGTATGTATAGATTCTTACAAAGGTGGCCTGCATGGGTATATGACAAGACAGAAAGTAAAAGTTTTTTTTTCATATATGATAGGCACGAGGGGCATTCAAGACGGCACGGTCAACGTCAGAGAGTTGTGCAACCAGCTGAAATACTGGCAAAGGATACGTCAAGATTTGGAAAGAGCTAGGTAAAGACATAAAGACATTTTATTGTTTTCACTTTAGTTGCTTTAGATTTTATTGTTAAAAACTTAAACGATTTGTTGTTGTAGAAAATTATTGCATGCTCTAAAAATCTTCTCAAAGACGAGCCTGCAATGTTAAGTTAGCTCGTAGCTTAGAGTTTTACAAGTAGGCAACCACTCTATGTTAAGCGGCCGATGATCAAAAGTTAAAGCGAGCCTTCCGCGTGCGATTCTGACCTATAATTGATTTGCATAATACATTCGGATAATTTTGACGGGCCCTTAGTCTTTGATAGTGTGATGACCTTAGTTCCTCGGTAAGGCCTGCCGCATCCGGTGCTTGCACTGGTATTGGTCACCGAAAGCGTCGCAAGGCTCCGTAGTGGCGGTGGCTTCTTCATATATAACCGTAAGGTCCGTGAGGAATGAACGCTATAAACGAAGCATGTAGTACACTCCTTCATGAGACAAGGGCTCGGGCCCTATGGCGCAGATGGTAGTGATCCTATTTTTGGCGCCAAAGGTTTCGATCCCTACTCAGAACAAATATTTATATGTTGAATATATGTACTTGTTTTATGTCTAGGTGATAATTATATGTACTATATTTGTAATTCCACTGTTGTCTGATATCCGTAACACAAGCTATTATCTCCGAGTGAGATGTCATGTGAATTGATTATTTATGATGTGTCCCTGTCGCAGGCTGCTGTGCGAGCTGGTCCGCAAGCGCGAGCGGTTGAAGGCAGAGTACACGCGCGTGTGGGAGCGTTCCGTGCTGCACATGCTGCGGCCCGCGCGCGCCGTGCTACACAAGCTGCTGCGGCTGCTGCGCCAGCGCGACGCCAGCGACATCTTCACCGAGCCCGTGGACCTGCAGGAGGTAACCCCGGCTTTCCGGTTAGGGGCAATTTCTTAACGTTTATTATGCTTTAGCATTAGCTCTTAATCTTCAAAAGCCTATATTCTAAATGTTACTATAGCACAATATATTGCTTAAAGAGTGAAGTTATGTTTATGTTATTGCAAAGTTTAATTTAAATCTATTTGGTAGTTTTTTCATGATACGTCCATACATCTATACTTCTATATATCTATGCATTCTTACATCAATACATTCTTACAAACTTTAGCGTTTATATTATTAGCAAGATTAGAAATGCATATTTTAAACATGTATTTGACATAATGATGGTGTCCCGGCTGCAGGTGCCCGACTACAGCACGATAGTGAAGCACCCGATGGACCTGAGCACGATGGGCAAGAAGCTAGACCGCGGCGCCTACCGCACCATAGACGATGTGGAAGCAGACTTTCAACTCATGATCGACAACTGCCTCACCTACAACAACAAGGACACAGTATTTTACAAGTCAGTTTAGTTTATAACTAAAAAAGGAATCCTGAACAATGATTACAGCAACATATTAGATCATAGCTACATCTGCCAAGATTCCGCAATCGATATTAATCTTTAATTGCAAGACTTTACATTCAAAATGATATGAATATCGTACGTACATATAAACGTTTGACGGTCCGGAAGGTGCAAATGATAGTGCTCCTATATTTTGCACCATAGGTCGTGGGTTCGATCCCCACCCAGAACATACATTTATGTGATGATCATTTGTGCTTGTTGAGTGTTAAATAGATGTAATTAGGTATTATATTTGTAATACTTCTGTTGTCTGAATGGTGCATCATCATTATCATCATAAAAGCCATTGTAAGTCCACTGCTGGACATAGGCCTCCCCAGGGAAGGGGGAAATTTGCTCACAATTGCCGCGTTGGGCAAGCGTGTTGGCAATCACAGAGCGCAGTTTTCGCGTCGAGAATGCTGCTGCTCAACCACGCCCTGTGCATTTAAGCTTCACTGTTTTGAATGGATATACCTACCGCCATCTGTCGGTTCCGGTACCTTAGTCGCCTTAGTACCTGGAGGCCACCTTACAGGGGGAGGTACTATTCTACTCTGCCGGTACCTCACGGAGAATGAATGAATGGCGTTTTTTCTGCATAAAATAATGATAATGTCCTATTTTTAAATGTCCTAATAGAGACATAATTAGGCGTTAAATTTGTGACTACAAGTTATGTCAGTTGGCAGCCAATATCGGCACTGTGTCATTTTAAGAAGACGAGTACACTGGCTTTATCCTGTCGTTTCCTTGGATAAACAAACAAGAAAGTCACGTCACGCGTTATCAATTGACAATAGCATAAATCAGATAGAGTCACCTAACGGAACGGATTTTCCAACAGAGCTGGTATTAAGATGCGAGAGCAGTGTCTGCCGATCTTCCGGCAGGCGCGACGCGACGTTTGCGCGGCCGGCATGCCGGAGCTGGCCGGCGCGGGGGAGGGCGCCGGCGCGGGGGCCGGACCGCCCGCCGCCTCAGGGGCGGGGGCGGGAGCGAGGGATGCCGCGGACTGGAGCCCGGAGCGGGAAGAGCGGCCGCGCCCGCCCAGCAGGCGCCGCAGCCGGCAGGCGAGACACTCCAGCAGTGACAGCGATCGGACGGCTGAACCTGGTGAGTCATTGAGGATTACGAAATATTTAAATATGTAGTGTCAGTTCTATAATGCTTCCCTCCGTCGCCCTCTCGCCGGCACTCTACAACCACAATCAGTTCACACGCAATGTTTTTGTAGACCGCGATTGCCAGCGTGCAGTCCGTTCGCGCGACACGCGACTGCACTGGTGGGGCCGGGCTCATTCAGTACTTCTCTTTTAGTAAACAACCAATTAACTGTCTCCAACGACGGCTTTTCAAGCTGATTTCCAGTCTCAGAGTTCGGTCTTGAGAGATAGCCGTCGGTCGTGATCCGATATCCCGAACCCAGCGGGTGCCTCGCGGGGCACGTGGGACCAATCGTCAGTGGAAGTCTTAAGAGATCAAGCAAGCAAGCAAGCTGAGTGTTCAACCGAAAAAAAACGCTGCATCTAGCGGGTTAGTGAAGTTAGGAAGATTGGTGACTATAATGGGGGGATTCTTTAGAAAAATCTATTTTTTTATAAAAAAAAATGACAACTAGCAGGAACGTAACGTAAAAGTAAACGACCGCAGCGACCCACACCAAGTTGTGTAGGAAGAATGTGGTGACATTTATCTTATAGCGTGAGTTACACGATAACAAGGTTTTTACAACAGTTGATACGATTTTTGTTTGTGCAGACCCGCGCAGCGAGCGCGGCGCGTCGGCGGCCCGCGCCGAGCGGCGCCGCGCCTCGCCCAGCCTGCACTCCGGCGACGACGGCGACAACACGGTACACGCCACACGCCACACGCCACACGCCACACGCCGTCTGCGCTCACATGCTAAAGAATTTATTGCCAACCATACTATCGTATCCTACGTTCCTATATCAGCTGTAGGATGTCCACGGGACGTAGGACGAATTTATAGCATAGGAGTTTTTGCCGTGGTACCGATCGCAGAGCTTAGCTTTGCGACGAGGATTTGTTTATGCTCTCAATTGACAAGCAAAATAATTCGCCGGAGAAGGGAACGCCGCCCTATATCTCGCTATATTATTATTACGATTTCAGAGCCTCTCCCCACACCCGAAACATCGGGAGGTGAGTTGAGCCGTTACTTAACTTATTGATAAATCGTGTACGCTTTCATCAACAGCGCGACGACTCGCCGGCCGGCGTGGGCGGCAAGTCGCGCGGTTGGCGGCGCGGGCGCGGGCGCGGACGGGGGCGGCGCGGGCGCCGGGGCCGCGGCCGGCCCACGCT
>JACJUM010002809.1:5258064-5340108 GCA_020976665.1 Heortia vitessoides
GCACCAGGTTATGAAAGTAGAATGCCTGCACAAATATATAGAGCGGAAGTGAACAGAAGAGTTTGTATAGGACGACTTGTCTTTGTGACGCACCGGGTTATGAAAGTAGAATGCCTGCACAAATATATAGAACGGAAGTGAACAGAAGAGTTTGTATAGGATGACTTGTCTTTGTGATGCACCGGGTTATGAAAGTAGAATGCCGGCACAAATATATAGAGCGGAAGTGAATGGAAGAGTTGGTATAGGACGACCGAGGCGAACATATCTTAACCAGGTACAAGACGTATTAAAGAAGGGCCAGGTCAGAAGTACCAAGAATAAAGGAGCGTATATAAATATACAAATGCGCGTAAAGAACGCGAAAGAGGTTTGCCAAGATCGTAGCAAGTAGAGATCCATAGTTTCTGCCTACCGCGATGGGACATAGGCGTGATGTATGTATTATGTATTATTTAACTATCATTTGTGACCTGTCCAGTAATTGAATAATAATAATGTTCTCACCACATCTCATACATTGACCTGATATCAGACAATCGAGGCGCCACAAATATAATACTTAGATACATACTTTTAACACCCAGGCACAGAACAAACACAAATATCGTCATATAAATGTTTGTCGTGGGTAAGGATCGAACCCTTGGCTCCTAAGATCACTACCTTCTGCGCATCGGGCCCATCGAATAGTGGTCAGGTATAATTTTAACACGCTTTCATAATGCTTAAGCTTAATTATTTGGTTGTTAGGGGCGCGGCACCCGGTCGTCCACCTCTAGGACGCCGGTGAAGGCGGCCGTCGCAGACGCGCCCCTGGAGCCGTTGCAACTCGTCTGGGCCAAGTGTCGGTAAGTCCTTACTGTACTTAAGGACTACACCCACAACCACATACGATACTGTGACGTGATGTAAGTACGATTTACAAATTTCAATGTGTGACTACAAGTGATACAGTTGGTTTACAAACCGATTTAAGGTTGGGGGAGAACGCGCTACAGAAGCAGATTTCGGGCGCGTGCGTCTTGACACACGACAGCAACATAAACACTTACACATTTTTTGTTTGTTCGCAATTTAACGTGACGCATTTCGTAAAGATTATTATTCTGTCATTAAAATTTCTTCTATTCTTTCTTTCTTCCTCCTTCCGCTTAATATAAAAGCTTGTTTTATTAACATATTAATTATAGTTCTCCACATTAATAAAAAAATATAAAGCAACGTTTACTAATTTTTCTTCAGAGGTTATCCCTGGTACCCAGCACTGATCATCGATCCCAAAATCCCCAAAGGATTCATATACAACGGGGTCCCACTTCCCGTTCCACCGCAAGATGTACTCAACCTCAAAAAAAACCACTCTCACGAACCAGTTCTCTACCTGGTTCTCTTCTTCGACGTCAAGCGTACCTGGCAATGGCTTCCGCCAAACAAATTGGAGCCGCTCGGCACTGATAAAAGCGTGGACCAAGCTAAACTGGTCGAGTCGAGGAAGCCCACTGATAGGAAGGCCGTGAAAAAGGCCTACGGCGACGCAATGCAGTTCAGAAAACAGGTAGACGGGGAAGAGAAATGACACAGGTTCCGATACCGGTCTCGGAGACCGCGTAACAGGACGTTCAGTTTTGGCAATTTCTCGCTTATGAATATTCGCGCCCAGGACTCCACTGAGTCCAGTGATTAAATCCTCGGTGGTGACTAATAGTGATTGTGATGAGACGGTATAAAAGTATTTATAGTGCCTAAAGTAATTCTCATCCCAATTGGTATTGAATTTGTACTAAAAAAGATAACATATTAGAATTTGGATATAACATAATTGTATCATTCTCAAATAAAAACATTTTAAATGCCTTATGTAAAACTTTAAAATTTGAATTCGAGATATTGATTAAGAATGTTTCGACATATTGGATATTTAAGTAATAGAATACACCTAAAATAAAAAATTGTCCAATGTATTTGATAAACTGTATGTGTTTTTATACTGGAGTATAAATAGGTTGTAGGATTTGGAAGGAATATAGAAATAGAAAGAAATCAACTTGAGATGTATGCATGTTATTGTATCTCAGAGCATTTAATTAAAAATAATACCAACTTTATTGGATGTTTTCTTGTTTTATTGGGGTGTTACCTCTAGGTATGTATGTAATCCAAATATGTTAAATGTTAATGATCAAGGAGAATAACTCTAGAATGTTTCCAGAGGCACTGTATGCATCATAGTTTGCCAAATAAACTAAACATATTGTAGCAGATGTTTCAGTATTTAGCTAGGTATTGTGGTTGAATCTATCTATTTGTAATATAATAATTTGAATGTAATATTATGTCAATTCAATGTTGTTTGTTAAAATAAAGAAATTGTTTAAACTCTTGATTCTGATTTTCTTTTCTAGTGATATTTTAAACATTTTTATGTAAAACTAGCTGTGCCCGCGACTTCGTCCGCGTGGAATAGTTTTTTTTTTTTGGGTAACATACCTCTTTACCTTAACTTATATAAACTTTGAATGTCATGTTTATTTATATCGAATCAATGGCTTAAAAAGGTAAGTTTCAAGTTTCTAGCTCCAAAAATAACTATATTTCCATACAACTTTTCATCCCCCCTTTTGACCCCTCACAACCCTTTTTTCGAATTATAAAATAGCCTATGCCCTTTCTCAGGGTCTAAAGATTGTCTGTGCCAAATTTCATCAAAATCGGTTGAGTTATAAGCGGGAAAGCGTAACAGACAGAGAAAGTTACTTTCGCATTTATAATATAAGTAGGGATGATTTATTGTGACGGCTATGATTATTAAAGTGTTTGAATGCTTCTTAAACCTTTTTTCTTCGGCGCCCATGCGGGTCTTGTTTTACATTGTTTGTTACATAACACACACTTATTCTATTGTTTTTTAAACCACCCAGTTCAAACTAAGAGGGACAGTGATGTGACACGAATTCCTAGTAATCCTATGCATTTTTTTGGTTCTCTCTATTGAAATAGTTAAATACTATGAGCCATAGAAGTAACTGATAAGTCAACAAAGTTTAAGGAAATCCGTTATTAATAAAACATATACTTAAAATCTTTGCCTGTTGTTGTAGACTTTCTATTGTCATGGTTACGTTAAGTATACAAGCTACTACCCAAAGGCCCGATGGTCGTGGGTTCGATCAAACACAAAACAAATATATGATTATATTGTTAAATATGTATTTAAATATTATATTTGTGATAACTCTATTGTCTGATGCCTGTAACACAAGTGCTTTAAGTGACTTATCACAGAGTTAGGTTAGTATCATCAGTATCAGAGTTAGTATCAATGTATAGATAACAGTAGGAGCAAAAGGCTCTAAACTACCAACAGGAATATAAATTACTCTGTGAACATCCAATGAACACCTACAAGATTTTATATTAAACATAAACAGTTAATCCTGTCAATTAGATACATAATGATAAACAAAGAAAGACATCTTACAGTAAAATGTGACTATTTATTGAAAACAAATTCTATTAAATTATAACTTAAATGAAATATCTTGATTCATATTAGACTAGTCATAGTGTTTGTCCCATGGGTACACCTGTCCTGGTGTAGGCCTTACATTGGCAGCTTGTTTCGGGGCCCTGCAAAATGATGATTTCATTAAAGATCATATTTACTAACTTTTGCTTGTTTTAGGCTTCAGGCAGGATCTGCATCTTTCCCCTGATGTGAGACTGAACAAACGTTGTGCTACCGAAATTTAGTAAACACATCGAATTTTTCCAAGTGTTCTTTTCATGGTGAGCAATCAGTGCTATCTCTTTAATGTTGTAGGTACAACTTACAATTACTCAAATGGCAAACTGACTAATTGATATTTTTGTTTTCTTCTAAATATAATTTTATCCTCTCTAATGCATTTAGTTAAAACCTGTTAATTTTAACAATCAGATACATCAATTGTATTAATGTATATACATATTAAATTGAATCTATAATTGATATGGGAGAAGAGATAAATAAAGCAAGTCATGTGCTTGTACTATCCTTATGTGAAATAAACAAAAATATGGACAATATTTTGATATCTCCAAAATATTATATACACAACAGACTACTTTCATGAAAGCAAAAAAATTAGATACATAAAATGATTCGTTCTTCAGACAAATTGCACCTACCCCTTGTCAGAACTAGCTGGAAGCATTAGTTTGGTAACATCAGCTGGAGGTGCTACCTCACGGCGACCATCTCGTGTGTAATAGTAGTTGTGTGCATGCCTGTAAGACATTTAAATCATTTTTTTTATTTGTGTGCTTAATACCTATTTAGTATTACAATGTAATAGATACATAATTACTAATAGAAATAAAATTACCTTGTCACCCACTCCAGCTACTTACAGGTGCAATGTGGATATTGATAATATTATGCTTTGTGTAAACTACATTATTATTATCAGTGAGGTACTGGCTGGCAGAGTAGAGTAGTACCTCTCCCAGCACCAGGTGTCCTAAAAGGCGATTATGGTACCAGAACTGACAGATGGTGGTATATCTATCCAAAATTGTGCAGCTAAAATAAATGCACAGGGTGGGAATGGGCAGCAGCATCCCTGTCACGAAAGCTGCGTTTTACGATTGCCAACACACTTGTCCAGCACAACAATTATGGGCAAAATCCCCCTTAGGGAGGTCTATGTCCAGCAGTAGACTTCCAATGGCTGGTATGATGAAACTAGATTAAAACTGTATTTACCACTGATTCTTCATGAGACAGTGGATAAAACATGGCCCGCAAGTGATTATGCCTGTGATTTTTCAATCTCTGATATCTAATTAAATGAAAATATTAAGGGTAAGGGTGACAGTTATTCTTATAAAATAAATATATAACGCAGTGGACTTTTATTGATCCTTCAAAGATAAACAATTCTTTAATACATTAATTTGATCCGTCTCATAGAGATTAGCTAGAATTTTCAATGTAAGTGCACAAAAATAAGTTTGAATCTCTCTACCGATTGTTAAAAACTTCCCTAAAATCTATTGAATAGTTAAAATATATCAATTTTATACTATAAAATATTAAGCTTATGTACCAGAATGCAGGCTTTGTTTACAAGTAAGGTTACTTACTTGTGAGACACACCATCAGGTATTTGAGGTTGAGGCTGGGTCCTTGCTGCTAACAATGGCTCAAATCGCAAAGCATTTGTGTGTTTTCTCTGAATAAATGGTAGTGTTGTTTTAATATATGTATAAGTTACATAATACGAAAAACAAAAAAAAAACTTACTCCGAGCAGAAAATTCCTTAATCCTTGCAAAACAACAGAAATATCACGAAAGGGAACCGCCTTTTTGCTCATGTTTTCTTGGTTATATTAATAACAAGTCACAAATCTGCAATTTAATGTAAATCGACACAATGTTGTACCAATATCGTACTGCTGATTTTGACAGATTAATAAGCTATCTTTTTTGACATTGACATTTGTGATATGACAAAGGCTTTTACTTTTTTTTAAGATTTGATAAAAGCTTACTACAAATGTTATTGTAGTAAGCTTTTAAATATAACAACAAATATTACATGAATTTTAAAAGATCATTATTTAAATGTTCGTCTATGGCAAGTTTCAAGTTAACTACTCCATAAGATATGAACAAAAAATATGAAATGATGAAAAAAATAATAAGAAGATAACTTAGTTAATTTCCCTTGTATGTAATAAAATAAATCTTTAATCCTACATTTTGTTTTTTTAATTGTTGGATTATATTGGACAAAATATCTAAACTTAATACACACCTAAATTTGTTTTAAATATAAACCAGCCAGAATGTGTGAGAATAAATTGTTACTAATTTGGATTGGGGTATATAGCACAGGGAAAGAGTTACTTATTCATACAGTCGACGAAAACCTCAAAAAGTTTGTCTTAATTCACGCCATTCTTAGAGTTGCCATAATTTTATGTAATGTACATATTAAACACATTTTCTATTTTATAACTGGCATAAATATCCTGGAGTATTTATATAAGGTTTCTATGCGACAGCTGTCTAGACATAAAACAGAATTTCAAGTGGTAAAATGCAAAGTGATTTTCAAAAATAAACTTTATAAAAAATTGTCAGTAATAATGGCACTGATGCAAGCCAATTCTATTTTAAGGCAATATTTTGTGAGTATATCGTCATTATAACTTCAAAAATACTTTTTGCATAAGTTCTAGAAGAACATTTTTTTTTCACAGTACCGATTTCTGATATTAAGAACTTTCAAGAGTTTTATACAACCAAAAATACCTTTCCTTGATGAGAAGTAAGTTTAATTTTATAAATATTCTGAAATATAATATTTCTCTTTTAATCGAAACACCAAAAATTATATAACTGCAGTCATATTGGCGATATGTTGAAGAACTTTGTATGCCCGGAGCGTCGACCAACTACACTTGCTGGCGATCCAAAATTGCCTCGAGTCTCTCACCCAAAATACAGGTAGACCTCTTTTTGATAATTCTATCGTTGGAGCTGGACCCTATTTAGAGGCATAAAGACTTCGAAACTAGTCGAAAAACAACACAATACAATGTAGAAACGGTTTGCAACAATTATTTTTTAAGCTAAATGCAGGATGCTTGCAAGCAAGAATGACATCTATGCATACTTTTGGAAATCTAAAGGAAGAGAATACAATCTTGTAGGTAACGGTCATCATTATGTTTATTGATGTAACGGATTTACAGTAAATACTGCGCATTTTGCAAGTTTTCGCGCCTTTTTCTGATCTTTGAGTGTTACGTGATCGACGACCTATCTACTTTGTTTGTTTTTGTCTGTACGGTAAGCAAATGATTACACTACCCAAATCTGCCAAATTTTTAATCATATATTGAACATGATGAAGTACGCAGGCAGCTGTAACAGTTTAATACTACCACAGCTGCCAACGATCACTTCTTACATGATTATATTTTTTATTTATTTGTACTGATTATGTCTGGATTATGGAACAAATATTATTATTATTACAATATATTTACAACTCAATGTCTCACTTACATAGATTAATATCGATCGATTTTGACAGATTTGCTTAGGTTGATCTGTTGCTGTGTATACATGTGCGTACTATATCCATCGTGGCATTAATTTTTCAGCGATAGATTCTTCCGTTCGTTGACGTTTCAAATTAAGATAATATTAGAAGATAATTATGGTTATTGATAAAATTTGTATATCATACATAAATACATCACGCCTGTGTCCCATAGGGGTAGGCAGAGACTATGGATCTCCACTTGTTACGATCTTGGCATAGCACTCTATCTACTCTATCTTCCTTACTCGCATTAGTTCTTTCATACAAGCTCGTTTATTCTTGGTACTTCTGACCTATTCCTTCTTTAATACCTCTTCTAACTTATTTCCAGCTTTCACTCTCCGTTCAATATTTTCTTTATAGTTTGAATATCTTGAAAAACACTTCCCAGATAGACAAACTCTTTCACTTATTTAACTTTCATGTCATCGATCACAATATCACAATTTGTAATACTTTCCTCCTTTTTAATCACCATCACTTTCGTCTTACTCACATTTACTTTCATAACTTTCCTTTTAAAGGAATCTTGCAAAATTGTTGCCATCTCTTACCACTCTTTAGCTGCGATGTTAACAGTACTTGATCATCAGCGTAAAGAAGACATTTGATGAGTAACCCATTCATTTGTATAAGTGTGTTAAAAAAACTTATCAGGTTTTATAATAAATTGTTTGAGTAAAATCTCTACAACAAATTATTTAGAATATAATTTGTGACCAAGGCGGTCTTTACTCGCTTTTTATGCCCCGAAGCCTCTAGACATCTAAATTAGACTTTGGATTAATATGTTAATTTAGTATAGACCAGACCTTAGACATTCTATGGTCTCGTCATAAATGGCTTGCCTCCATATTATGCAATTATGGTAATTAAAAATGAACTTCTTGACAAAACCTTAAGTGTTGCTTTACGTACACATGTCGAGAAACTTTTATTTTATTAATCTTAGTTAGGCAAACAAGTATACGTTCTACGAGACGGTAAGTGGTACCCAGCCTAGAATATACGTCATTATTGTTACGTTAACCTAACCTACCCAAATTTGTCAATGTTGAATTTGATTGCTCGCTTTAAATTAATGAATATAGATTGATAGAGGTTATGACAGATTTGGGTAGGTTAATCTGTTACTGTGTGTACAAACACACAAACAATAATGACACAGCAGGAAACAATTTAAAAATAGAATATTTAGTTGACCAACTATTAGTTAGTGTATTTTTTCAACTTCAGTTAAGTATTTTCGTTAAGCTTTAAATTTTGTAAATATTGAATTTCATGCCATTTCTATTTAGGGGGGAAATATTCGAGAAGTGGAAGAAAACTGCAGAAAGGCGCAAGAAAGCTATGACGTTGGTGAAAAAAGGTCTGACGGTTTGATAGTGTTGCCACATGATACTATTAACGGGGCAGTTTGAATTTGGGAAATAGTTTTATGAACGTGGTTCGTTTCTGATGTTTATTGTTTTATAAGGGCTACATTGTTTCACTTGATAAATTTATAATAATATCATATAAAGTGCTTATGAAATGATAATTTTTGGTAAGATTTATCTGATATTTTGTTAATATTAATTTATTGCACTTAATTTGTTACAAGGTTTATTGAATAATAATGCTAACTATGATATTATGTAATTTAATAAATATATGTAACTATATTTACGTTTTTTAGTTCGATTATTGTTTATTTGTTTTATAGATAAAGCGAAAATAAAATTGCATTTGTCAACATATAGTGTATATTATTTACATACAAAACAAAAACATTTATTTATTTTAATAATTAAGAATTAATTGTAATTAAAATACTTATTCCTAAGTAAAGCTTATAGGTATAATTTATAAGATAATTAGGGCAAAACAGATTATTATTAATTTAGTATTCTATGGTAACACATTTCGTTTTGAGGTATTCGTTTAGTGCTTCTTGACCTGAAACAAATGGGTAACAAATTAAAAAAATATATATGCACATATATTTTTATAACTTTACCAACGGTAATCCGTAAACCTTTTCTCGGGGCGAAATTGGACCATCTAATAAATATCAGTGTGGATACTATTGTCCTTCTTCTTATACTTCACTCGCTCCCTTTGCAGGCTTAGACCTTTCATACACACTACTTAATTTAAATCGTAACTTGATATTTCTGGAGTAGAAGTACCAAGAAGTACCGATAAGTTTAAAGAGTACCTATTCAATAGACAGACTCTCAATTGTATTTATATAAGAGGCAGAAACAGAGAGGATCCGCTCGGCAAAATCACACGCTTTGTAGAGCAGTACACCGCGTAAACAACGAATCGCCTAAACTCACCCAAGTCTTTCCCGAAGCCGGACTGCTTGAACCCGCCGAAGGGCGCGGCGACGTCAGTCTTGTTGTATGTGTTGACGAACACGGTGCCCGCCTCCACGCGCTCCGCGAAGGCCAGCGCGCGCGACACGTCCCGCGTGAACACGCCGCTCGCCAGCGCGTACTCCGTGTCGTTGGCGCGCCGGATCACGTCATCCATGTTTCTGGGGGGGGGGGGGGGGGGACGACGACGACTTAGATTCAACGTCATAATTACAGTCATTGGAAGTCCACTGCTGGACATAGGCCACGCATAGCGCAGTTTTCTGCTACGGCGATGCTGCTGCCCCTCCCAGCCTATATATACATTTGAGCTACACTGTCTCGGATGGATATACCGCCATTTGTCGGTTCTGGTACCTTAGTCGCCTTTTAAGACACCTGGTACACAGGAAGATACTATTTTACTTTGCCGGTACCTTACGGCTTAGATTAGGACAGTACAATAGACATTTATTGTATTACAAATTCATTTCTCGTAAGAGACAATGTGCAGGTTAACGGAAGACAAAAAGAAAATAAACACAATTCGTTATAATTTTATTTTTAAAACTATTTTTAATTATGTTAAAGCTGTTTCGAAACAATTATTATTAAAATTGAATCCTCTTTTACTTGATACTTCTAACAAAAGTCAGAAATATATAAATACAAAAATATTTGCCTAAATGTCTCTCACGCCAATTGAATTTCTGACCGTCAATATACCTCTTCCAGGCATCTGATATTGTTAGAAATGACAGACGCATTCTTTTGTTTTGCCGCTTAATACTCATAGAAACATTGAATATTTATATTTGCAATTCGGTAGAGTCATCATTTTATTAATGTTTATGATTTTATTATATTTACGTTCACTACTCATAATAAAAATCCTTGTTGACAAAGTTGAAAAATTTTTGAAGCCATTAAAAATAGTCTCATCAGAAGCGAGGGCTACATAGAGCAGTGTTCACACTCACTTGCTGGAGAACTTGCTGATGATCATGATGGGCCCGAAGGACTCCTCCTTGGCGATGTACATGTGGTCGAGGACGTCGGTGAATACGGTGGGCGCGAAGAAGTAGCCGGCGCGCGGCACGCGGCCGCCGCCGCACGCCAGCCGCGCGCCCTCGCGCACGCCGCGCGCGCAGAACTGCGGACACCGACTCCACTCTTAGTACCTTAATAGGTGCCCGGGTTCGGATGACATCTTTGTCGGATAACTAGCTCGAATTTAACGAGCCACAATATCCTAGTGGCCAAGAGTTCATCCAGTCTTCTGAGAGTAGGGATTTCTTTTTAAAATAAAATCGCAGGACTGCGTCCGACGCTAGCTGTCCCCCGCAAACAGTTCGATCCAACTTGAGAGATAGGATACATATTTCATTTAATTCATTGTCGCATTTTTTTCACAATAAACATATATAGTTAAGATATAAGGACGTTTGACGGCTAGTCCTTCTATTAATTCAATTGTGGATAGACGAATGGTTTTTTTTCGGGCGAAGTTATTGCTAGCCTACCAGGCCACGCCGGGCCTCGCCGGGCCTCGCCGAGCCGCTCACCTCGATGAGCTTGTGCATGTGCGCCTCGTGGTTCTGCGGGCCGTGCGCGGTGGCGCGGTGCAGCGGGTCGCCCACGACGATCTTGGCGGTCTCGCGCAGCACGCGGCGGACGAACTCGTCGTGGATGCTCTCCTCCACGAACAGCCGGCCCGCGGCGATGCAGTTCTCGCCTTTGTTGAAGAACACTGCCGCCATACCCTGGTGGTCCACATCACGTTTGTTACTATTTTTATTCTAATTTATACATATATGTTGGAATTCTTACGACGCCAGCGCCTCTAGCAGCGGTGAGCAGAAGTAGCGAGGCGCCTGCGCCACCTAGAAGCGATAGCGGTCGGTCTAGCGCACTTCGGTTCGCATCTGACCAACGAATAGTGAACACGCATAGAACTGCCGCCATGCCCTGGTGGTCTGCATCACATTTGTTACTATTTGTAATCTAATCAACACATATGTCGGAATTTTTGCGACGCAAGCGCCTCTAGCGGCGGTGAGCCGAAGTAGCGAGGCGCCAGCGCCACCTAGAAGCGATAGACGGAGTCTACGCCAAAACGGCCGGTCTAGCGCACTTCGGTTCGCATTTATTCGCAAACTTAATTATATTGGTTTCGATTTATTTTACGTCAATCAACATTATCCACGAAATGCTCATCGTAGAAACCTTATAGATGGCAAACGAAGATCGAGTAAATCCTCCCCGTTATATAAATACAAATGCAGTGATTATTGTGAGTAGATTATGATAAAGTTATATTTTGTTTGCTGTTTTTTCAGAAAAAAATGTGGTTAGAAATGAAATAATAGTGAAATTGTGAATAAAGTTTGATTTAAATTTTTCGTACTTATAATTTACATATAGTATAAATAATTAGGTGATATTGAATCTCATACATTGACTTGACTCTGTAGTAAATCGCTGAAAACACTTGTATTACGGACGTCAGACAACAGAGGAATCACAAATATAATACTTAAATACATATATTAAACACCCAGACACAGAACAAACATAAATATCATATAAATATTTGCTCTGGGAGGAGATCGAACCCACGACCTTTGGCGCACAAGATAAGATCATTACCATCTCTGCTCAATCGGGCATTTCAATTATACTATAAATACTAATATTTTGAAGCAGGTGTACTCGTAGGCACCAGCTAACTATGAATATTACTGACGTCGATGTCACGTGACCATAAGCTTCAATGTTCTGTATAAATAAAAAATGAATCGCCCAAATGTATGTATACGTACGCATTGTACGCGCATACTCTAAAACGACTGCAACAAATTGTTTTATTTTTGTACTGATGTTATTGTCGGGACCAAGTTTGTAACGAATTAAGGGAATCTAGAAGGTTGTATAGAAAATTTTATTTTTTTAAACATCTCCTTTTAACTTTTTTTTACATCTCCTTTTAACTTTTTTTTACATCTCAATTATACTTAATAATTTAACTATGTACACAGACGAAGCCGAATTTCAATTTTATTCTACCAGGTCTTCAAGCAAGCACACAGTCCGCGTGATAGTAAGCGTCATCGCAGCCTATAGACGCTTGTAATATCGCAAGTATTTCACTAGCGCATTATCAACCTTATGACCTGAAGATGTTTTGTCACATTACGCAGTAATTTTACTGCCCCTCTTACCTTTCAAACCAGAACACAGCAATGCGAACACTGCTATTTGACGGTAGAAATAGGTGAGAGTGAGGTACCAATGCAGACAACCTTATATATGCGGTCTACGTCATCTAAGAAAATAGAATAAATCATAGACCATAGCGATATCTTGCCCTGCAGTACCGTCAGAGTCGAATAGTACCTCCCGGTGTTGTAAATGTCAAATGAGGCACTGGAACCGACAGATGGCGGTATATCTATCCAAGACAACATATCTCCATTGTGATGGGGCGGGAATGAGCAGCAACATCTCCGAAGCTACGCTCTGTGATTGCGACTACGCCTGCCCAGTGCGAAAATTATAAGAAAATTTTAGTTATGATGATGAAAGTGGTGGTGGTAACTCACATTTCTAACCGCCTTGTCGAGGTCGCAGTCTTCAAAGATGACCAGCGGCGACTTGCCGCCCAGCTCCAGGGACACTTTCTTCATATTCGACGCGGCGCACGATGACATAATTTTTTGACCTATAACAACATGTATTGTGACGTCACATGTCGTGATCACGTGGAACCACATTCGACACATACGAGAAGCTACGGCTATAAGAATTAACGATTTGCTGTCTCTTTAAATTCTTATTATTTTACCTTACCTTACCTTGTTTAATAGTTGTTAATGTAAGTAGCCTAAGTTACTTCTCATAGCGTCAGCTATCCGACTCGTGCCATAAATAGACAGAAAAAGCAAATAACGAGTTTATTCTTTACAACACTGACAAGACAGAACTCGCGAGACGGGTCCTCAGAACCGCTGTAAAAATACTCGAGCACACCTGGCGGGTCAAGTCGGCCTGCTATCAAGGCCGAACTTTACTGACCTATCTCCGTGCTGCCGGTGAAGCCTAGTTTCCTGACGAGCGGGTGGTCGGCCATGGCCTGTCCCGCGACGCCGCCGCTGCCCGGCAGGATGTTGATGACGCCGGCTGGGAAGCCGGCGCGCGCGGACAGCTCCGCGAACTTCAGCGCAGTAAGTGGACTCACCTGGCGGGTCAATTATAAATCTTTATCTTTAAGAATTAGTTTCACAGTGTTGCCCGAGATATAATTATAATAATAGCACTCTTTAATGCACAAAAAATAATGACACAATTAAAAAGGATAAAAGGTAACAAGTTTTAATACAATAGGCGACCTTATCGCTCAGTGCGATCTCTTCCAGGCAGCCTT
Source organism: Heortia vitessoides (assembly GCA_020976665.1). Taxonomy (NCBI): domain Eukaryota; kingdom Metazoa; phylum Arthropoda; class Insecta; order Lepidoptera; family Crambidae; genus Heortia; species Heortia vitessoides. The sequence goes on from JACJUM010002809.1 coordinate 5,271,931, forward strand.
TGGACGGATATATAAGAAGATAATATGATAGTTAGATGTGTACTACTCATTTATTTGTAAGAAATAATAAAGTAAATTAAATAATAATACTAAACATATCTATATAACAATAAATACATAAATACAACTTAAATTATTACAAAATGAACACATATATTGAAACGTTACAGCGACAGGAAATGTTCAGGAGATATACTACTACTGAACCGATTTTAGAAAGATTTTGCTTAGGATTTAGCATAGGATAGTTTAAAATTTCTAGTATAGTTTATAGTTGCAATATTTTTTCATGATAATCATATAAGTATAATTAAGACCGGGCAATATCTATCGGATTAGTTAGTAAACATATACGTAAATAAAATAAACGCGAAAACATGTCTGTCCGTTTGTAACGTTGTCACGGCTTAAACGTTGCGCTAATTCAAATTGTATTGTATAGTTCCAACCTACAGGAGAACATATTGTTTCTGGGCATTATACCGGAAGATGCAACATAAGTAAAATTCTCCGCGAACGGATGTACGTTAGGTAAGCTAGTAACATTATAGAGGTGGCCGGTGACTTACGGCGGCAGGCTTCATGACGACGGTGTTACCGGCGGCGAGGCAGGCGGCCATCTTCCACGACAGCATCATGAGCGGGTAGTTCCACGGTGTGATCAGCGCGCACACGCCTATCGGCTCCTTCTTCGTCAGCGACAGGTTCCTGGCACCGCACCACTCACAAGGTTAATTCATCGGAGCGTAACATCCAATATGATACTTGAATACGTATATTTAACACCCAGAAACAGATAAGTGACAAAAATAGAGAAAAGAATGTAAAGATGGTTTGGACATGTCGAAAGGATGGATGAAAGTAAAATGACTACACAAATACATAGAGCGGAATTGAATGGAAGGGTTAGTATAGGACAACCGAGGCGAAAATATCTTAACCAGGGAGAAGAGGTGTTGAAAAAGGCCAGGTCAGAAGTATCAAGAATAAACGAACGTGTTTGAAAGGACTAATCGGGTAAGGGTAAGTAAGAGAGTAAGAGGAAGGGAAGCAAGAGAGGTATGCCAAAATCGTAACAAATGGAGATCTATAGTCTCTGTTTACTCCGATGGGACACAGGCGTGATGTATTTATGTATGTAGAAAGAGAACAAATAGAAATATTCGCTACATAAATGTTTGTCGGGTGGGGATCGAACCCATGACCTGACACTAAGAAAGGGACACTACCGAATGCGCCATCGGGCCTGTCACTAACGAGTATAACCATCCGCATAGGACGTTTCTGGGCCAGCCGTGAATTTTTTTTAAGACCCTACTATTAGGCGGTAGAAATAGGTGAGTGTGAGGTACCAATGAAAAAGATAAAAGCGTAACCCAAATGCAATAGAGCCGAAATGGGCAGCAGCATTCCTGTCGCGAAACTACGGTCTGAGATCGCTACCACGCTTGCTCAGTGCGGCAATTTTGGGTAAATCCCTCCTTTCCTACGGCCGATATCCAAGTACCAATGCTTTCTCCTCCATCCTTTGTAAGAGGCCACTTCGTTGCATGCAAAAGAGTACTGAGGGTTAGGGTGGCACCTGTTGGGTCGCGCGTGGTTGACGGGTATGGTGGCGCCCTGGATCTTGTCGCACCAGCCGGCGAAGTACCGCCATGTGTCGATGGACATGCCCACGTGGGTTTTCAGCGCCAGCGTGTACACGGCGCCGGAGTCGATCGACTCTATCGTGGCTAGCTCTTCCTTGTGCTGCTCCATAAGGTCCGCCAATCTAAAATTAATAATAGATAATATATTTTTTTAATATATAGGCAAGCGCAGCGCAGGGCGTCCAGCCGCAAGATGGACCGACAATCTGACTAAAACCGCGAGATCGCGCTGGACACAGGCCGCATACAACCGGTCCTATTGCAGAGTACTTGGGGAGGCCTATGTCCATCAGTGGACGGACGTCTTATGGCTGTTATGATGATGATGATATATTTTTTTATTAGACCAAGTCGACCAACACACAGTCCGCGGGATAGTAAGCATCACAGCAGCCTATACACACTTGAAATATCATAACGATATCACCAGCGCGTCGCCAAGCTTGTGCCCGTAGCTTTATCGGCAAGCTCTTAACTTTATGTCTCAAAGGAACAGTTTTATGCTCCAAGTATTAATTTTCACCGACCTAGTCTTGTACCACCTATTTTACCAAAACTGCGACACTTTTCTTTAATTTATTAAATTAACACACCTCATGCATTGGCCTGACTCCGAGATAAGTCGCTTAAAGAACACCTGTTACGGACATCAGATAACAGTGGAATCACAAATATTAAACTGAAATACATATTTTAACACTCAAATAGATCAAATACACTTCAGCATATTTGCTCTGGGTGGGGATTGAACCCACGACCTTTAGCGCACAAGATAGGAACACTAAAAACTGCGCCATCAAGCCCGTCAACCTTGAACAACTTACTTGTACATCAGCTGTCCTCGTTCCCTCGCACTGATTTTCGACCACTCGCCTTCCTCGAACGCCTTCTTCGCCGCCTTAACAGCTTTATCCACGTCGTTTGCGGACGCGCACTGAACCTTGCATATTTCCGACTCGTCAGACGGGTTTATGATCGACAGCGTCTTCCCGCTATCCGAGTCCACGAATTCCCCATTAATGAACAGCTGCGTGGGAAATTTCACTTTCATTTTGTTAACATCCAATTCTACACCATCATAAACTAGTTCTTTAGCACCTGTGCCACCTCTCGACTTCATAATGGCTACAATGCTGAACTCTTCGAAGGTCGTGTTCATATAGATATCCTCGTTCTGGAGCTCAAGGTTGGCCAGGTCCTTGACTTCCTCCACCAGCCGCACGACGTCCATGGAGCCGGCGCCGCACGCGAAGAAGTCCGTGTCTTCTTCTATGTCCACTCGTAGGATAGCTTTCCACACGTCGCGGAAGCTTTCTACGTACTGTTTCTCTTCAGCAGTCAGTTCTAAACTAACTTTGTTCTCGTTTGCTTTGTAGAAGTTTTGTGCGTTTATCATTTTGCCGTTCACTTTCAACCTTTGGATGTTGAGCTAAAAAATTAAAATGTGATAATAAAAAATATATTTTTGATTATAGTAACTTCATATATTATGTCAATTAACTAACTTACGTTTTTCTTATTTTATTTTTTTTATAAACAAATAAATCTACAGCATCTCATACATTGACCTGACTCCATGATTAGTTAGATTTATTTTGGGAGTCGGTCTAAACAGTTATTAAGTTGATTTTATTTACCGTGACGCCATCGTTGGCGGTGATCAGCAACCCAGATTCATGGATCACCGCGGGTTGTTCGAGACCGGGGATTTCGATCTTGTCTCCCAGCGATTCGTAATCTCCCTGCCACAGGCTAGAGCCGAACAGCTTCAATTCTACAGTGGGCTCGCTGGCCTCGTCTACGCCTTCCTTAGTCTGTGGCTTGATGAAGGTCGTGGCGCCGGGCGACGAGTCGAGGCCCCGGATGAAGTTGTGGAGGGCCACACCGCCTTTGGTGAAGTCGATCTAAAGTATTGGATTTATTAGCGTCCGACCTCCGAACCGGGTAGTTCCCGTAAGAATATGGGGATAAATTATAACTTATGTTATTCGCTGATCATTTAACTTTACATTAGTGAAAGATATTTTGAAATCGGTTAAGTGGTTTTTTTTTGCTACAGACGTAAAAAAATAAATATTTTTTCATAGTTTTCTAATAGGTAAGTATTTCCGTATATTTTAAAAAAAATATAAATGAACACTCTTTTTCACCTATTTTTTGTAAACTTGCTAGTATCTTCATAAACGTGTCTTATGTTTCCCTCTGACACTGGAGGCATGGTCTGTTTTCTTCGTAAAGGTAATTAAGGTCTTACGGCTTGGTGCTGACAAGAAATCTGTGAGTTTTATTGTAATATTGTGAAATCCCGATCGTTTACTTGTGTCAAAGAGTGTGCTTTAACACATTTTGACATATTAATGAGGCATTTATTGAAGTTATGATATCGTGCAAATTGTCGAGAATGTGTCGCGACCAAACATGTCAGACGTAGACATCATATTATAAAAAAATAAAAATATTTTACACATGTTTCATGACTTGCAATAAAAAACTTTTATAGTGAATTTAATTTGCAACTTCAATAATTTCATTCTAACTTTCCGTTACGTCCTTTCTTACATCATAAAAGGAACGCCTGTGCAATACTATAAGCTTTTAACCCTTTTAGTTTTGGCCCTGCGTAGATATGGCAGTCAGTTTCTCCTTTTATACATTTATATATTTTCACAGGAAAGGGGAAATAAGAGGGTGAAAAATTGGATCTAGCTGCTAGTTTAATATAAAGTACTTGACTATTTAACACAACTCTGAAAAATATAGTCGAGGTTGTGCTTTACTAACCCTGTGTGTCTCCGGCTTAAACAAAGCCGGGTCGTAAGTGGCGCCCTCTTCAGTTTGCTGCAACCGCGGCGCCGTGCCGTTGGCGACCATGTTCACAGACTGCGCGAGCGCTTTGATACCTGCACAACAACTCATCTATTTAACACAACATTTGACAGACAATTTGTTTCTTGCCTGAAGATATAATCATGATATCCATACTCTCACAACATCACATACATTGCGTTGATTCCGTGATAAGTCTCTCCAAGCTCTTGTGTTACGGACATTAGACAACAGAAAAATCACAAAACAGGTTACCTAAAATATATGTATATATTTAACACCCAGACACAGAACAATTATAAATATATTCATATAAATATTTGTCCTGGGTGGGGATTGAAACCAAGACCTTCGGCGCACCAGACAGGATCACTACCATCTGCGCCATCATCTACAAACTAGTATATGTACAGTTCGCGTGATAGTAAGCGTCGTCGAAGCATATAGACGCTCGTATTATCACAAGGATATCACTAGCGCGTTGTTAACTTTATGATTTCAAGATAATGTGTCACATTACCCAGTAATTTTACTGCCCCTCTCTCTTTTCTAACCTTATATATTATAAACCTTAGATATCCTTGTAATATTACAAGCAACTATAGGCTTGTTTGTTGGCCTGGTGTAATAAAAAATATAGAAGTCATCTTGTGTTGCGGTCTGCCATGACGGACATGGGAGAATTTTCATGCAGTTTACTTGGCGGGTCGAACCTACTCGTGTTAGCGAGACTAAGCGTATGTTTACCTTCAGGGTACAGGTATTTGTTGTATATAGAGTCGACAGTGTCTTCGATGGTGACGGGGAAGCTCTTCTGCATCAGTATCGGGCCGGTGTCCAGGCCGTCGTCCGCCCAGAATATTGACAGACCACATGTTGTGTCGCCCTCTATCAGCGTCCTACGAACACATTTATAAATTAACCAGTTTGAATGTTTCTCTATCCGATGTCCAGCAGAAAGCTCGCGAAATAGATTATTGTTTAATGAAGTATTTGGAAAGTAGGAGAAAATTTAATAACTAACTTTTTACTAAATGTATATGGATGGTTGTATACATATAACAAAATATATATTTTTTGATTTTTGTCTGTCTGTCTGTTCGTTTAAGGTAATCTATAAAACAGCTTGACCGATTTTGATGATACTTTCACTGGCTGATAACTGACAAGAGAAGGAGTAACTTAAGCTTTATAACATCACGCTACGACTAATAGAAGCGGAACATGAATGAAAAATGTGGCAAAAACGGCCGAAAAATATACCCTTTGAGGAGACTATGCTGCCCAAAGTCACTTTTCCATGCCGACTTAGTCGCGGGCACAGCTAGTAATAAATAAACTTCATTGCGAGATATGCTTAAGACCTGGTGTTGAGGATATCAGACAATAAAGGATTTACAATTATAACCTAAATAAATATATTTATCATACAGACACAGAACAAACAAATGTTGATCCCATGAATATTTGTCCTGGGCCTGTGATTGGGCCTCTAAGTTCTGTATATACACCTTATACTCAAGCCGATATACATATTTTTATATTCACTTCACCGCAGCTTACAGACGCTCGTATTTTTATAAGAATATCCTTAATTTTCGTCTGCATGGATACCTCACCCTCACCTATTTAAACCAAACCGTGACATCACTAGCGTATTGCCATCCTTATGATTTAAAGAAATCATGTCAAATTACCCAGTAATATCATTGCTACTTCTTTCTTTTTAAACCGGAACACAGCAATGCGACACTGTTTGGCGGTAGATATAGTTGAGAGTGAGGTACCCATGCAGGCGGCCCTTGTATGCGGTCTACCTCTAGCGGCATTATGCAATATGACACAATCTAATATCTTGTAATCTAACATCATATATTATGATAATGTATACATGTATTAATCAATGTAATACGTGTATTTTGCCATCCACAAAACGGAACGTGTCTGTTTCAAACTACGTATATCATACGCTAGCCATGACTTATGACACAGATAAAATAATATTACTGAATGTTACGTAACTTTATCAGCTGGAACGTTGAGCGTACAATGGAATGCTGCTCAAACATTGTAAGGTTTATAAAGAACTAGCTTTAAGTTAAAACTATTTTAGCTTTAATTCCCGTTAGAAACAGTGCCTACTCTCAGACGGGCCCGATGGCGTAGATGGTAGTGCTACTATCTTATGAGCCAAGGGTCGTGGTTGCGATTTGTGCGTGTTCTGGGTGTTAAAAGATCAATTTAAGTATTATATTAATTATATATTAAGCGATTTAGCTCAAAGGCAGTTCAATGTATGAGATGTGGCATGAATATAATTATTAGCCAAATGTCGTATTACATAGCTATCTTTTAGAGATAAAAGGTACTACATATCCTTTCTTGTGCAATTTAACAAAGATCGCTTGAGTAGACAGCGTGATGAGATGACAAACAAATTCACTTTAATTTTTTTTTATTTAAGTAAGCTGAGATCAAAAATGTGAAATTGGATTGAGATATTTTGATGTACTGTATGTACTCCTTGAATCGATTGATTTTTTGCAATACAAAAAATTACATTTATCGAAAATCTTGCGGGAAGAGTACGTTTTTTCGGGATTTTACGAGATAATATGGTATATAATGGTTCAAATTCTTTACAGTAAGTAAAAATATATTTAAAAACAGGTCTAAGTTAAAACTTTTGTATTCTATTGATTTTTGAGAATTGGCGATAGACCATGATACAAAGGTCAGAGTCTGCATTGGTACCTTACTCTTTCTTATTTCTACACCAAATAGCAGTGTTTGCATTGCCGTGTTCCGGTTTGAAGAGGAAGACAGTGAACATAATATCTTGAAGTTACAAGGTTGGCAACTATACGTAATATCCTTGTGATATTACGTAATTTAATTGAGCTAATCCTGTAATACGATGCGAAGTTATTTAAGGTAATAGAGAGTCATACCAGTTGATTGATGAAGCTCCCCTGTGCCTGGGGAGTATGCTGGGGTGGTAGCAGATGCTCTCGTACTTGGGGTGCGTGATTACTTCCATAGGAATGAACTGGGTGCAGAATGGAAGCACATTGATGTCGGCGTTTACCTGCAAACAGAAATTACACATTTAAACCTTACATGACAGGCAGCATTATAGCAGCCGTAGAATATCCATTGATGGACATAGGCCTACCCAACAAAAGGAGAATTTAGTAAAGCGAAAGTTTGAAAGTCCTTCTAACCAAACCTACTGAATACATTTAATAGTTCTTTACTATTATATATCTCAAATATCATCCGAAAAATAGTACCGCGGGGCTCATACGAATATTGAGAATCTTAGTATCGGAATTCAAATAATTAAAAGGATGCCATCTTAGCCTGTTTTGAAAACTGTAAATCGTTGTGCCTATTAAGCGACCTATTAAACTTTAGGCTTAGTTTGAACCAAAGTATTGTTAACCCGCAAAATATTTTGGTCAGATAATAGGCTAAATAATGAGACGGCGTTCGGTGCCTGAAGCGATTGAGGGACTACGGTGTCATTGTCCGTAACTGCGCGATAATATGGCCACTTTTGCCGATGGGTTATCATGCCAGTATTCTGCGTCGCTGCGTGTATCGCGATTATATGTAGTTCTTTACAGATCGGGTGGTTTAAACGTGTACCAGAATACCAGCTTCGCCCGCATGACTTTCCCACGATTCTATTAGGGTAGGTAAATAGAGTTAGGGATGAAAAGCACTATATATCCATCCTTGAGAAATTTCACGAAGATCATTTGTGTAGATAAAGCGTGACGACGAACAGACTCACTTTAACATTTATAATTTAAGTGAGTTAAGATCGAAAATTTGCCGACCGAAATCCGACGAGATATTCTGATTAGACTAGTTTTTACCCGATAACGCGTTTTATTATCACTCAGAGTCATCTATTGATTTTTTTAAGTGTGGCAAAATTTCAATAGTATGTTTTTCAGGATGAAAGGTAGCCTCTGTACTTTTCCATACTCCTAACATAATTATGTAGGCAACATTTCATAGGCAAAATTTAAATGCGAATGTAACTCTGTCTCTCTGTTACGCTTTCTCGCTTAAATCTCTCAACCGACTTTGATAAAATAAGGCACAGACAATGTTTAGACCTTGAAAAAGGACATTGGCTATTTTTTTATTCGAAATAAGGGTTGTAAGGGGTCGAAAGAGGGGATGAAAAGTTGTATGGAAATATCGCTATTTTTATAAACTTGATACTTATTTTTCAGGCCATTGATTCGATATAAATAAACATGACATTCAAAGTTTATATAAGTGAGGGTAAAGAGGTATGGTACCCAAAAAAACTATTCCACGCGGACGAAGTCGCGGGCACAGCTAGCACATAATATTAGTGATATAAGGGAATACAGCCGTGAGGTACCGGCAGACGCCGGTAAATCCATCCGATACAGTGTAGCTCAAATACACGGGGCGGGGATGGGCAGCAGCATCTCCGTCCCAAAATCTGCGATATGCGATTTGCTCACACGCTTGCCCGGCGCGGTAATTATGGGTAAAATTCCAACTTTTTCAGGGAAATCCAGATCATCCAGCAATGGACTTCCAATAAATGATAAACGAAATGCATACGTTTAAATATATAGCCCAATGAGTTATGGGAAGGGCATGCACGGAGTCTTCTTAAGTGGTTGATTCATATATGAAAGGATCCAAAGAATCTAAGTTATCGACGTAGCTGATTAGAAAGTTCGAATGGTAAAAGGTAAAACTGATGGTCGATGGGGCAAAGTCCTGGAATGGAGACAATGCAACGGCAAACGTAGCATTTTTGTATATGTTAAATCTGGATTTTAGTTATATATTTAAAGTATCGTATTTGTGACTAGCTGTGCCCGCGACTTCGTCCGCGTGGAATAGTGACTTTGGGCAGCATATTCTCTTCAAACCGTATTTTTATAACGTAATTTTCGCACGTCTTTGCCTAATTTTTCATTGACGCTCCGCTCCCGTTAGTCGCAGCGTGATGATATATACTAAGTTACTCCTTGTTATATCGGCTATCTGCAATGAACGTATCATGAAAATCGGTCCAGCCGTTTTATAGATTCCCTCAAACAAACAAACAAAAATGTTATTTTGTTTTATATACTGTGTTTACATCCATATGCATTTAGTAAAAAGCAGTTATTTTATTATTACAAACAGACACTCCAACTTTATTTGCGTATTGACTGTTATCAGATGTCTGTAACACAAGTACTTTAGGCTACTTTTCACGAAAAATGGTGGCTAAAATACTATTATAATTTTCATAGATTCAATTATGGGTGTCTTTACATAATAAATAATGAAAAACAACAAACATGGCCGCTACTTATTTAAAAAAAAGTGTTTTTAAATGAAAACTAAACTAGACTTAATAATACGCCTTTAATTTAAACAGACATAGTTTGCAAATTGGCCTTCAGAATTAGTTACGACCCGTCGGAAAATTGCGGCATTTAAAATTTGCTTGCGAGTATTGTTAGCACATTAAATATGGCTACAGGTATTTTGTTATTGCGTCTAGTATGTTTTAGACAAATAAACAAGTTGGCTAATTCACTAGAAACCAATTAGCGTCAGCAATAATAAAGCTTAAATACGCAGGTTCGTGAAAGCTGCGCTCTGCGATTGCCAACAGGCTTGCCCAACGCGGCAATTATGGACGAAATTTCTCCTTACCTTGGGGAGACCAATGTCTAGCAGTGGACTTCCAATGGCTGTAATGATGATGATGAATAATGAGGTACCGACAGATGGAAGTACACCCACCCAAAATAGAATAGCCGTCACGAAGCTACGCTCTGCGATTAATACTAAGCCTGTCCAGCGAGGCAATTATTGATATAATTACCCCTTTCTTAGAGAAGCCATAGCAGCCGTAGAATATCCTATGGCTGCTATGATGTATAGAACATCGACAAAGTATAGCGACTGTAAACTTGAACCAAAGACGATATTTGTGGTATAGAAATTCAGTGTCTAATAGGTAGGTATAGCAATATTGAATTAATTAAGATGGTGAACCGAAATACTCATTACTTCACCATCACTTATTATTCACCATCCAAGATAATAGCAATACCCGAACGGAATACACATAATTGTCTGTGTTAAAAGGACCAGTATATATATAAAACATCAGTGCACAATAAAAAATATGATTTTATGGCAGGTTAAGTCTTATCTAGGACCTTTCTAGGAATATAGAAGACTGACATAATTTTCATAATCAAAACAACAAATCCTGTCAATCTGAGAAATATTCTTATATCGATTGAACCGAGAAATTATAACCATGTTTTTTATAGCTATAGAGTAACTATACACTAAGACAACCATGAAAGGAGGAAGCTTGTTCGTGAAGGCAACATATAGATCTCAAAATTGGTTTTAGCGGAACCGTGCAAACGATTTTAAGTCACCGATGGTATGATGAAAACTACGTACACTTGATGTTTAAACTGATTGACTAGTATATATCCACATTAAAACAGTGTACAATGTAATCGATCATGACTACGTTAGGAAATCGGTTATTAACTACACTACACTCCTTTCAAACCTGTTCGCTACTAAATGTTACTGTTCACAACGAGTCAGCTCTTACGAAAGTCATGTTCATAACACGACAAGGATTTCGTCACTAGGATGCTATAACGGACTAACAGTGCTGGTCTCCTAATGCTTGTTAGTACAAATCGACCTAACAAGCCTCGGTAAGTTCATGCCTGTATTTTGTTGGCTATTTCTCTCAGTTGATGAAGTTATTTTCTTAAAAGTTAAAGATAGTATTTATTAGAAAAAGATAAAAGAACTTGGCTCAGGCTTCAAGCGGGATTTGAACCTGTATTTTTCCCTTCCCGGGGGACTGCACTACCATTGCGCTACCTAGTCCTTAATAGACACGAGTCGATTTTTTCATAGTGTTTTATTCTACGAACACTCGAATGCAATTAATTAATAATTTTTAATTCCACATTTTTCATAGCATAAAATAAAGCGAATGTTTACAGCTGTTTATATTTGGGGCTTCATATTCATATAAACGTGTTACTAAAACAAATAAAGAACGTACTCTAATAGGAAAAGACAGTTTTTAAATCGGTTCTAAGAAAACCTTCTGTAAAAAGACAAGGCATAAGTCATCTGCAGTGTAAAAATTCATGAAGTTAAAATTCATATTCGACTTTTTGTCAATCTCTCTTAAGTACATGTAGGCAATTGCCAATATATTAAAGACATTTTAAACATGCAGTTTATTTAACTAAATATGCTAAAAATAAATAACTGCACGATACGTGAATCTTGTGGACAAGATAACGATGTATTTTTAACATAAATTCGGTATGAACCAGTTATTTTCATCAAGTGTTCTAATAAGAGATAATTTGTGCGTGATATATGAGGTCAGGAGTGCACTTGCTAGCTGTTCACCAAATGAGAGATAGAAGTCACGCGACGCGGCCGTGTTTCCAACACGGTCTCGTTTAAATATTCCACTACTAGTGGAATCAATTGTTTCAACTGTATATACTTGAAATATAGATTCATATGAAGTAGAGTATGTTTTTATCAATATAGAAAGAAAAAAAACAAAATAAATCAAGATTTACACATCAAACATCTAATTACCTATCAGAGATTGAACAGTTCAGCTGTTCAATATCTTATTGGTACAAAAAAAAATTATATCATATTGCTTGTCTGGGATTAACACTAAACTGATTTAACAATTTTTTGCTAATAGTGTTCAGTTTGCTCCCACTCAACAGATAGGATAGTTTACAGGTCAATTTAGTTGCAATACTTTTTTCATGATAAACATATAAGTATAATTAAGACAAGACGATGTCTGTTGGGTTAACTAATTTTATATATTGCAGACAATTAAAACATAACATAAATTAAGTACACCTATTCTGTGAATTATTAATAATAAACCATATTATTGCATTCCAGTCAAGGGACTTTGATGTCTTTAATGATTTGTAAATTACTAAGCAAAGCTTAATACATACACAATATATAATATAACAAAATACAGTTTAAAGTATTTTTATTTAGTTCAATGATACTTTATCGAAGCAAAGGTGTCCCCCAATTTACTAAAGGTCAAAATTTTTTTGATATCTTTTGGTTTAAGTTTCAAAACAATTTATCATTTTGTTTATGAGTGATTTAAAAATCAAAGACCTATTTTTTTTCTGGTCAGATATTAAAATACATATATATAAAAAGTGGTATAGCAAAACATTGGTTTTTTACAATCATACCACAGAATTAACTATGGCATAAAACTTTAGTTATATCAGCAGAAACATGCAATATTTGTAGTGTATTTAAAACTAAATATTTATAAAAGGTTCTTACCGATTTGTATTCTTCTAGAATATCTGGAATAATTTTGCCTTTTATGCGCCAAGTCTTATATTTGTAAACAGGCACACCATTTTGTGCTGCAGTTGTAGCTGTTAGCAAAAAGATACATAATCGTTAATATGTATCTTTTACAGGAATTTGGTAAATTTTTAATTTAATATTCTATTTAACAGCTGTAGAACAATCCACTATTTGGGTATACATAATTTTGGGTATACAATACATTATTTTAAAAACAGAACACTGTTCAAACAGCATTTGGTGAACCTATGACTTTAGACTTACCAAGCGGGTCTTCCCTGTTGCCCTTGTCAAGAACTGTAAAAACTCCGGCGATAACATGGCCATCTTTCACAAGGAGTTTGAAAACTTCAGCCGCAAAGGTGCTTTGACCTATTATTGCAACACGAAGCTTTTTATTTGGGGCCTGAAAGAAAATTTAACAAATTTTAATATTTTTTCCTACCTCACTATCACTAAATTTCGGTGTTCTTAATCAGTTAGCAATTATTCCATATGTAATCAAAAAATATAACTTACATCCTCGCTTATTGAAACAGGTGGCATAGTCTTAAATTAATTAAAATAACACGTAAAATATAAACGTTCTTGCGAGTCAACTGTTTGATCAGCAGAGTGGTTTTATACTAACTGGAATCTATTTGTCCGTTGCTTTATAAACGAACTGAGCTCATGAGATCCCAACCTTGACACTGCTTATCTTGAATATTAAGATATAATAAAGAAGCAAAACCATTGTTTATCACATTAACGTAATAGTGTTTCGCGCCATAACGGTTTGTTTACAAACTGTCAATGTCAACGTCAAAAAACATATGTTTATGAAGTTTTTTACTTTAGGACATAAACTCCAAGGAAATATATACCTATTTTTAATTTTATATAATGGCTGTTTTATATAAGTCATATTTATTTATTTATTGCTCCACCTATATATTAACTAATTTGATGCAGTTTTACATTTGGAGCGCATATATTTTTTCACAGAATCTATTTCAAAGCAGTCTTTAGTGAAATATTTTTTTTTAACAAAGTAGGATATTATAAACTCGTTTATCGACCAAATTATGTATATATATAATCTGCGAATAGACGCAAATAAAAAAAATAGATTTCGCATTCGACATTGTTTTTCAATGTTGCCTTAAAAAAATGAAAAATGAAAATTGGTTGTGATATTTTCACAGCTTTATATAGATTCATCTGTTGCTTTATGTACACTAAAACAATGTTTTATCATAAATCTTTCCGCTAAAGGTACCACTATTCAAATTATGAATAAATTAAAAAATACTTGTTTTTTTTAGTTTATACTAGGCTAAACTATAAAAAGAATTAAATAAAAGAGCAGCGATTTTGAAGTAAATACCTACGTCTTTAAATTATCGAGTAAATAGTGGGTGGGAGCCAGTAAAATAGTGATAACAAAATTCGTGAACACAGTGTGGTGTCACACACACGGCCGTACTTATTATATAGCCACACCCTTTTATTTGATTATTACTAGAATAATATCATATTAAATTGTATATCAAAAAAAAAGTTTAAGGTTTTCAAAGGAGTTATGTCATAAAAGTTGAAAATTAATTTTTATTATGACAAATGTCATCATGATAATTTATATTTTAATAATAATATAGCTTATGTTCCGAGTAAATAGCCGCTTCCACCGATAAGCGTAAAAAACTAGTTACAAGTGGTTTAAAAAAATGTTGCTTGGGGTCATGTAAACAACGATAACTGCCGGTTATTACAATGAGTTTATTATAGCCATTTATAAAATGTATTAAAATGTTTTGGTCGCAATATGAATTAATGTATAAATCTCAAGCAGTTACTTGGTTAACTTAAATTAGTCTTGGACTGCGTATTATTTACTCGAAATAAACTTATTTTTGTAGTTTACTACTAGCTTATGCTTGCGACTACGTCTGTGCTGGATTACTACTCCGAGTAATCTAATTTCTTCAAAGTCGCTCCTATCATTATACCTACCTAACTTTATCAAAATTGATTTTGCCGTGTAGCCGTGATGGCGATAGTAAAAATAAGTGTTTTTGATGATGAGCCACACCGCCTCTTTTGCCAAAAAGTTTTCCATCGTCGTTACTTAAAAAATTTAGTAAAAATATTTTTCCAAATTATTTTGTGTAAAAGTTAAATTTAATACTTTATAAAAATATTTTGTTTGCTTTTGCAAAATGCATTTAGTACTTTTCTAGTGCAAAAGTAATATTAACTTACGTCCATACATCCATCTGTCCTAACTAGTCACAAGTTTTCATGTTGAAAATATTTATAAGGTAATAAGGGTAGTTATAACTTAAATAAGTATGTATGGTAGGGTGTCCAACATTGAAACAGTCGGACACAATGAAACAGCTCGATATTTCAAAAACGCGGGGTTGCGAAATAGTGCGCCATGTCTTTTTTGGACCCTTTTGTGATCCCGCTGCACCAGCCCAGTATGGGTGCACGCCGCTTGGAAGAGAACATATTCGTGGAACTTTTTGCGATTTCTCGACAAAAAAGTAAGAATTTTCCATTGTGTTTATACATTTTTCATGAAATTATACAAGCATGTTCCGTATTTCCGAGAATAATGTGGTAATGTACAAGTATCATACATTTACGTGGCTTAGATGAAATATTAAACCGTTCTGTTTTAGTCGATAATTTTTCAGGGTTTTAGAATATAACCCGGGTGGTCAACAACAAAACGTTTGGGGATGGACACAATGAAACAGAGTTTCATTGTATACTACCTTGTTTTATTGTATACCACTGTCATAATTAATGTGGTTATTCATAATGATTTAATTTTTTTATGTGTAGTTTATATCTGCTGTATAAATTAGTAATTATCTAATGATAATCTTTTTAAATTAGTAGAAATCTAATAAATGGTAAGTAGAAACATGGTTTAAATTTTTGTACTAACTTAAATTTGACCTTATATAAATGCTAATTACATTTAAGTATTTACATTATTTTCTCTTTTGCCAAAGATACCGCGCACTAAATCTACAAAAAGAAGAAAGGTTGACCTCACGTCAAAAAATATGCTTCAAGCTATTCAATTAAACAGACAGGGATTTAGCGTAAGAAAAGCGGCAAAAGAATGTGATGTAGGATATGCTACATTATTTCGATATATTTAAAAAAATAAAGTATCAGTACTGCATTATTAAAAACTTAAATTTTATGGACTAATTGGCAGAGACGTACGCCGTGTCGCCTACCAAATAGCGAAAACAAATAATATCAAATGTCCTGACTTTTGGGAGAAAGAACAAATGGCAGGTAAAGAATGGCTTCGCTCTATCAAGTTACGGCATGTAGATCTATCACTGAAAAGACCTGAGGCATGTAGTCTGGCTCGTGCAATAGCTTTTAATAAGGAATCCGTCAAGAATTTCTTCAGTAATCTGAAAAATGTTATAGTACGTCATCCCGATTTTGGCAATGGATGTTGAGGAGTCTTGGCGCCAAAAAGGAGACAGAATATTGGAAAAATAACTAGTGGTCAAAGGGACACTAGTCACAACATGTTGCATCGTATGTGCATCGGGGCAAGTATTACCACCGGTTCTTGTTTTCCCAAGAAAAATTTTCAAACATTTTATGCTTAATGGCGCCCCGCCAGGATCTCCCGGATTAGCGGCTCCAACTGGGTGGATGAAAAAAAAAACTCTTTATTCAAGTAATGAAGCATTTTATTAAACACACATCTGTAAGCCTGGAGAACCCTGCTTTATTGATCATAGGCAAATCAGTATTGAGGCATTAGATCTAGCCAAAAAATCTGGAGTAACTATTCTTACACAGCACGCTCATACCACTGCAAAGATGCAGCCACTTGATGTTGGATTGTATGGTCCATACAAAGTCTATAACAAAAGCGCTGTGGATTCATGGTTGATGAAGAACCCTGGAAACCCGATGAGTATCTACAATACCGCAGAGTGCGTAGGTCAAGCATATGTGAAATCCATGACCCTAACAAATATTTTATCTGCCTTCAGAAAATGCGGAAGTTATCCGTATGACAAAGAAATATTTACGGAATCATTCATGCCATCATCAGTCACAGATAGATATCAAACAGGGTCATCTGTACTTCGGCCACTCCTGAGGTTCCTAGGGTTCCGTTTATGAGACTGAAAGTTAAAGACATGATGCAATTCCGCATGCCATTGGAACCTGATCTTTCGGAAATCGATATTAAAGATATAAAAATGATTCTTCCGCATCCGCAAATCAATGGTACTAAAATCCGGAACTCAACCTATGTTTATATTAAGTTATTAAAGGTTCATTTACGTGTCCATTACTGTGAATAAACCTTTTCTGATTTATAATTATATGTTTTGTATCATTTACTTGTTCAAACGTCAACATTAAATTCAAAACAATTAGTATAAAATACTGTTTCATTGTTGAATAAAGGGCGTTTCACTGTGTACACCCAGTTGGACACAATGAAACATTTTCTATTTTTCAAAAAAATCCATTATGTGAGTTTTGAATTTAATAATTATGAAAACGATTAATGCAATTTTCTACCTTATTAAATAAGCTATCTTCCTGTAAAAAACTTAGGTCCATATCTAAAGAAATGTGTAACTTTGATTTTTTGGTGTTTCATTGTTGGACACTTCACCTAAATTTAATTATATAAATATTATAGAATCGCCAACCTGTTTAGGTTGAAATTTATCGATACGTTTTAAATCTGTGTAAACGATTCACGAAACGATTACAGATCAACCAATATAATTCTGTTCAACACTTTTGGAAAATGTTCTATAATCTATACTATGTCAATACTTCGAGCTTTAGGTTAAAACCCTTCTAACTAACCCTTAGTATACATTAAACTCCATATATTATCTTCCACGGGTTTATGATTTATCTTAAGTCAAGTCACTCCAAATGAATGAAAAATAAAAGAGTATTAATTGTGTCAATCACTTTCAAGTAGGAAGTGTTTGTATCAGATGTAATATGACCTTTGCCAATCATGATGCAATTCTTCTTGTAATTTGACATATTTTAACTTTTCCACATTCAGCAACGTATTTCCTTGGCGTGCTGTGGTCTTCTAACATATCTCATTTAGTTAATATCTGGTTTCAACAGCATGCATCGAAGGTGTTTTGTGTGGTGCTGGTGTTCCTCATGGTGGTGTTTTATTATATTAACTTATTTCCATCATCTTCATCATATCAGCTTTAGAAAGTTCACTGTAGGACGTAAGCCTTCCCAAGAATGGGGAGATATCCGCCCATAATTGCTATGCTTGGCAGCCGTGGTGATAATAGTGGAAAACAACGAGTAGGATGCTGCTGCCCATCCACACCCTGTCCAATCAACGCCATCTGTCGCTTTCGGTACCTTACTCGCCACTTACGATACCTAGTACAGAGGGAGGTACTATTTCACTCCGTCAGTAGCCCACGGCTAGTAGAATAGCTAGCTACCCTTTTCCATATTCATACATTTCTGTTGATTTGCAGATCTAATATCAAGCAACTTACTGGACTTATTAGAACTGTTTACGTGATACTAGTGATCTTGTCTGTATTAGAGATTGGACTGTCCGTTATAGATATAATTTTCCAAGTCTATTAAAATTTAATTATTGAGCTTGGCAGGTCGAGGTTGCTATCAAAAATTGATTCTTGCATCCATATATTTTAATGGCTCCTAAGTTCCATTTGGCACAACTTTTAAGAACTTGGGTACAGATGTTGTAACCACATTTAAGTGAGTGATGCGAGGAGCATTTTGTATCACTATAACCATTAAATAAACAGAGAACCGCAATAAAAAATAAAAAATATATGGAATCTTATTCATGTGTTTATTTGTATGTTAAATAAAAATGTAACTTGTTTAGATATTTACTACTATATTAGTATTTAAGTTTGTTGATAATTTTTTACAATTACAATTTATTAAATAACTAATAATTACAAAATTAAATAATATTATTAAGAAATAATATTATTAAAATTCATTAAAAAATTCTTCTTTATGGTCCCGTTCATTACGGTCACATATGATTACAATTTTCTCTACAAGCTTCGGGCCTTGGCGTATTTTGGCGGAAAATTTTCGATAATTGATTTTTGAACGGCAAAAAATATGCGCATCTTGCAAATTATTGGCAATATTGCCTATAATTTGTAGGATGAGTTTCCAAAGAAGTTATGCTGTTATTGTCAGGATTTCCAAACAGGATATTTTAGAATCTCTTTTTACCTTCGTCTTTCAATTAATTAAAGTGTTACATGGAATGGAAGAACAAAATAAAGGAAGCTTAATATAGAGAACAAAAGAAATATTATTGAATTAATTATCGACTTGTAATATTTAGAGGTAGGTATTTCTATTACGTGTTTTTCAAAAAACTGCGGCAAAAAAGTGATCGTCGATCCTAAAAAAATATGTCACGGAGAACCCCACTAAATTAAAGTTATACTTAGTATTTTGGCCTGCATTTTGTTTTTTAGTTCGATTTATCATTTCTTCAACGATTACGTTGAAGAAATGATAAATCGAACTTATATAACTATAGAATAAACGAAATATTATGTTTAGGCACGCGTAAATAAGCGGATTTTGACCTTTTTGTAAATTAACTTTGCGCTCATTTTCCTTCTAATTACCGCTTCCGATAGCAAACGAGTAAATAACTATCGTTCCTTGTAACTGGTATAATCTGGTTCAGTTGATATGTTTGTATTAATTACTTTATGCGAACATTGCTTAGTGATAAACAAATGAAATACTGTTATTTCAACAGAAATGTGCTATCGGAAGATGGCTCAGTAGGTATAAATTAGACGATAAGACATTTTGTAACTAACATTGGAATGAGAAATCTTGTATTGGCATATTGAACGTATATTCGAAAGTACCGTGAGGTAGTGCCGGCAGAGTAGGATAGTACCTCCCCTTGTACCAGGTGTCGTAAGAGGCGATTAAGGGACCAGAACCGACAGATGGCTAAATGAATCCTTTGAACAGTGGAGCTAAATTGCGCAGAACTTGGAGGGGCAACAGCATCCCTGTCCAAAATTTTCTCTTTCTTGAGGAAACCTATGTCCAGAAGTGGACTTCCAATGGATGGAGGATGATGATGATTCGAAGGAAGTAAAATGTTGATAACTGACGCTTGAACTAATTTTATTTTAACCGGGTTAATAATTTTTTATCAAACTGAAGACAATATTAACTACAAGAAATTGAACTTGACTCAGGCTTAAGGCAGTGCTCGAACCTACATCTGTCCCTTGCCTAGGCATTTATAATATATTTGAAAATACTTGTCCCGCCTGGAGCCTGAGTATCAATCATCATCATCAGCAATTTTCAAAACATAAACCCTTTAAATTAAATTATCAAACTAAACAAAGAAAAGCTAGCTTAGATATAGGTTAGGAGAGATTTTTGTAACTCGCCACTTAAAATGCTTTGTTGTGTACCAGCTTTATTATTTCAGAAAGCGCAAAAAATTCCTATAGTTGCTGGCAACCTCCAGAAATTAGTGCGAGGATGCGAGGTGTCACTGTGTGTCAGTATCTTTACCTTGGGTCGATTGCGGCTATTGTATAATTGGTTTATTTCCAGGTTCAAATGTTGGTCCAGTACATATGCTGATGTTGGTCGTGGTGTTGATGGTGATGATGATCTGTGTTGCATCCAGGTGTCTCGTCTGCTGCATCGTTGTCGAAATGGTAACAGATACAAGTATATGCTTTGCGCCTTTGTGTTACCATTTTTATACGTACCTAATGTTGATTTGTTATTGTTTCCTATTTTTTCCAATATAATAATTCTTATTAACCCACATATTAGGTCATCCGAGTCATTGATTACTCGAATAATTATTATATCTATTAAATTTATAGAAAAAATATCGTCTGTTTTAACGATTTAAAAGTGCATTTGAGCTGCACTGCCTCGGATGGATATACCGCCGTCTGTCGGTTCTGGTACCTTTGTCGCCTCTTACGACACCTGGTACAGAGGAAGGTACTGTTCTACTTTGCCGGTACCTCACGGGTTGCAAATACGCTTAGTTAAATCGGTAACATTAGTACGTTTACGAATTCCTTCCTCATTCGATCGTGCAAAGATATTTCGAGCATAGCTCGTACTATCTCCATAGCTCGTTAGGGTACTACGTTAGGAGCTATAAAATATCGTTTTAATTTATATACCTACGCACTAAATTTCGATGAACTGTGATCCGTGTTAATTATGTGTCTGGTAACTGTCTATTTACACAACACATAGGTTTCTTCTAAAAACACTATTGTTCTTTGTCTAAGCAACGCGTGCTATTGAGTACTCATATTTATTCTGAGGGTTGTCAGCATTGAAAAGAAATTATATAAGTCCTGTGGAAAATTTATTAGTAGGCTGCAACTTTTGGCGGGTTCGAGTCCCGCCTGTAGCCTGAGATAAGTTGAATTATTCTTGTCAATATAATATTTATTTATTTATCTTTAATTTATTTATAATATTTATTATTATAATATTTTCATTTGTTTGTCGGGCGAGATACGCTTATTTATCGTTGATTGTGTGTAATCTGTAACTTTAGTATTGTAGTAACTTGAGGCTTTATGTAACTAAAAATGATCAGATAATTTACTGCCTCGCTCATCAGACTAGCTTTAAGTACTGGTCTATATCAATGATGGATGACATGAAACCAAGTAGGTGGATGATGAGGTCTGGGTCAATATAACTCTGGTATGCACATTGAATAAATTAGGCAACAGTCAGTAACAACAACAGTAGGTATAAATGGTGAATATTTTCTAACAATTACTAGTTCGCATTATAAAACTAATTGTTGTTATCTTCAACAAGTGTTTTATTAACCTTATCATTTTTTCGCAGGAGACGAGTGAAGAAAATCACAATCATTATAGCCGTACAAAGTCCACTGCTGGACAAAGGCCTTCCCAAGAAAGGGAAAATTTTGCCCATAAAAGGGCTGGGAAAGTGAGTCGATGCTACTGGCCATCCTCACCCTGTGCATTTGAGCTACACTGTTTCGGATGGATATACTGCCATCCGTCGGTTCTGGTACCTTAGTCGCCTCTTACGACACCTGATACAGAGGGAGGTACTATTCTACTCTGCCGGTACCTCACAGCTTAAGAATAAAGCCATACCGATCGTCTACCTGTTGTACTTCCACACTTGAAAGAGGTCATTGACATGATTATAAATATAAAATTAATGTTTTAACTTAAAATATTATATAAATTAAGGCCTCGGAAAATTTTGCAACCCTAAATTTGAAGACTGTGTTGGTATAAGAAACAAGCGGTCAGTGCAGTGACCGCGGAAACAGAAAACAAACGCTTCGTAATGCGGAACATTTCTTTAGTACTGATAATCATAACCCTACTTGAGGTATCTACATCATATAATTTTACGTTTTCCATTCCGATGTGGTGTTCTTTATCATTCAAAACCTGCACGTATCGATTTCACGTAAATCTCTTTTATTCGTAGTTTTAGTATTGTTTTTATTATATAGTGTAGTGATGATTTAGATATTATCAAATGTCTTATTGCACTTTCATAATTGCCGCACTCAGGACCTAAAGAGCTTCAAACTCAGGTAAGAAACTCATTGCAATCGGTTATTAATTAAGGGCCTAGGCTAGATCGATTAGAAAACATGATACCAAAATATATTTAAAAAATATTTATGTTTTAGTATCAGGAACTAAAAAAATATAGTGTTAAAATCTTTGTAGATAAATCAAGCAATTAAGAGTCCAATGATTATCACGTTTAGTTTCATATCTCATCGTTAATTTTTAAGTAGTTCATCGTAATACACGCATAGTAAGAATAGCGTACACGTAGCTACTACAACTCATAGAAATTATAATTTGAAACTTTTAGACAAGTCTGTATATATTTATTTGTGGGTAAGTGTACATGCTTTAGTTAATACTTTTCGAAATGTACAAAAATTTGCAAATGCGATAGACTAACTAAATACACGTCGGTCTTGAAGACATTTACGATCTCATGACTGCAAAAAAAACATATGAAATAATAAAATATGAATGTAAGTTACAAAAGATTATCGTTAATAATATTGGTAAAACCGTCACTTTTGTAGTCGATTTATCCCAAATTAATACGATTAAGGTTTAATGAAGATAAAAAACCATCTTCTATAACAATAAACATTCTATATGATGCAAATTTTAGAGAACATCATCTGATAAAGTCATGAAAGACCACATGTTAAAGGCAGCAGCCAAGGACTCTCGAACGCTAGGCGATCATACACTGGCTCCGGGAGTCGGGGTGATGTGGCGCGAGATGATGAGGATGAGCCAGAATTCCTGGGAGCAAGTCAGCGATGAGGATGCCAGGCTCAGGAAGATAGTTGGCGACGAGAACTACGTGAAGTTGAAAGAAGGTTTTCTATGCAACATTAATTTGTAGAAACTTACTAATAAGTATAGCTTGATTAGAATGACAGATGTTATGTTATCGTCCCGCGAGTTCATTGTATTTCATGGTATTCGGCATCATAATTTGCTATTTATAATGATTACATATAATGTACATTACATAAAACCAACCTAAAATCAAGACAGCTGTCACTGTAGCTATTTTTAAAAGATTTTATTTGTCTTGGTTATTAATCGTAATATATTTACAAGTTCCGAGATTCCTTGCTACGGAATATTTTTGCTTAGGTATGTACGTGAGGCGCTTTACACTGTTTCGAGAAAAGTGTCGCAAACACAATCGATCAATAATTTTCGTAATATGGCCAGTTGTATGACCAATGCAACATGGAGTATTTTGCATTCAGATTTGCGTTCAGATTATTTTCTAAGGGACCTGTTGCTGGACTGCTATGACTAGAATTCCCCCTCCCTCCTGAAAATTAACCTTAATTTTTTGACCTGACATGCCTTGGCCGATGCGATGACGCACTCACTCACGCAGTCGTCACTCAATGTAAAACTTTTTGCGTATGTAACAACCTGAGGTGGGCACTAGACCATCATGGCTCCTATGATACTGGAGGGTGCCTCGGAGACCGGACCTTGGATCGAGTGGCCCTCGTTAAGAACAGATAATTCGTTGTTTACAAAAGATGATAATTCCGCCTAGCTTGATCGCACAAGGATCAGGGACTGTATGCGTTCGACGGCGAACGTGATATTGTATAGAACGTAATCATATAGACGAGACCCGATGGCGCGAGGGTAGTGATCCTATCTTGTGCGCCAAGGGTCGTGGATTCGATTCCCCCAAGACCCAAATAATATATGATGATATTTCTGTTTGTTCTGTGTTGGGTGTTAAATATATGTATTTAAGTAGTATATTTGTGATTCCTCTATTGCCTGTCGTCCGTAACACAAGTGCCTTAAGCGACTTACCGCGGAGTCAAGTTAATGTATGAGATGTGGGAATTATTATTGTGGAGTGCCAGTGAGAGAGCGACTGTCGATGTGATATCCAACTTTCATAAAATATTAAAAAATTAGAAAAACAATGATTTATGTGACTTCAAGTATGTAGATTGTAGAACAAGTAGTAGTTGTATCGTTTGTTATATTAATACAAAACAAATATCGAGTTAAAGTACCTAAAGTAGTTTAGGTACCTAAAGTATAAACCAACGATATTTAATCAGGTAAATTAAATTAATAGTACTGCGTGTGCATTTTCATTCTTAGGCTTGAAGTCATGATGTTCAATATGTTTTTCTACAGAAATTAAAGCAAACTCGGTTTTTTACTATTTTAATAACAAGATAAAATCTATTCATCTTGCACAAACAAAATTGGGATGGTCACGTTTTAATGATTACTTTCAATGATACGGCACGTGTAAGCACAGCTAAAAATACCGCGTTTGTACATAAACTGATATAAAAACGATCTCGAAGTTGTGGAGTGCCGATTTAATTTCGGATTCTAAAATTGAATCCATAAGCACATATATAATATCTTTATATCAGCCATTGGAGGTCCACTTTTGTCCAATTTTGCCCAATATTGCCGCGCTGGAAAAGCGTGGTGTCAATCGCAAAGCGCAGCTTTCGCGACTGGTATGCTGCTGCCCATCCCCTGTGCATTTGAGCTACACTCTTTCGGATGGTTATACCACCATCTGTCGGTTCTGGTACTCTAGACGTCTTTTACGACATTACAGGGCGAGATACTATTCTACTAAGACGGTACTTCATGGATGTGTACATAATATAGGAAAGTTAATGTTTTAACACAACCAAGTTAAGTCCAAATAGATATTTATTAATCAGCGATATTGTAAACTGCCCTATTTCAACATATCAGCGCGTAATATAATAGGTTATTTTGTATTAGTAGTACAGTTCACAATTTACTGTCAGTTTACGATCTTGCTAGTTAGAACATTATAAAATGATTTCGATAATTTTCTGGGTGGAAAATTGAATACTTTAGGATTTTTTTTCACTATATACAAAGTTGCTTGTATTTTAGTGCATTACATATGGCTTGATTAGAATGTCAGATCATTCCAATATGTTTTTAAATATCTTAATATTATTTTCTTGAGTACGTTTATATATGTTTATTTAAAAATTTGTTAAGTCAACAACAAAAGTCAAAATCTACAACTTTAATGTCTGTCATTATAATCAGGTTATATTTAAAGGACTAGATAACACGTTTTGACATCTCAGATACAATAATAAATTGACAATAAAAGCAAACAAATAAAACGTAGACAATAGAAACAAACAAATAAAAGGTAGACAATAAAATTGTTTTTTTCCTGCTTCCCTGTTTTACCTCACGTTCCGAACGTTCATATAAATAACTAAAACTGTTAATTCACAAATATTTATACATTGTTAAAATTTTATATCAAACTCCGAAGAAAATTTTAGAAGTAAAAGGTTCATTATATTTTTTTTATCATAGGTTCGGGTAGTGTAATTTTTAAAATACCTACCATACTGCCGCTTGGTCTTGATTTTTAACAATGTATAAATATTGTTGGTCATTGGGCAACCGTGTTATGCCTCATTAATGAATCAACTATTTACAGGCAGCATCAGGCGACGTGGAGCGCCGCAGTTTCACTCGCTGATGGGGCAGCGACGCTCACGGTCACAGGCGCTGCGTCGTGAAAAGCTTAACTACCAAGGCTTACGTAGTCACCGTGAACACATCAAGCCTGTGATTGAGGATAGACTGGAGGTCTCTGATAGTTTGTAGACGGGAAATATGGATTCAGCTCCAGTAAAAAGTAACGAACTTGCGTGCTAAACTCACGTCAAATCACTTTTTATATCTAAAACAACTAGCAAGAAGGAGCAAGCTCAAACCTACACTTTTTGGAAAATTTACTATAAAAAGAATTTCAAATAAAATTTAAAAGAATGACGGGTAAGTCCAAGGTGTGGCAGAAATTAATGGATTTTGTTAAAGGAATTGGTAATGAGGTTATATTAGGCATAAAGTATATATTTACATAAATTATTAATTGCATTTTTTTTCAAAACCTGCATCCCCTTTAAATTTACCAGTGTTCGAATTATCGACTTGCGATTGTCAATTGATTCCTAGACGTAAAACCGAGACTAGTGTCGGTTTTACGTCTCCAAAAAAAAACAAGTCTGGATGAAAAAAAAAAACAAGTGAACTGTTGGCGCGGTTTTCAAGTCGATACGAAGTATTCGGTAGAACACAATTTTAAAGTTTTGTTGTAATGACTATTATTAAATTAAAATTAAGGTGCTTGGGTCTAATGTGTGTTATCTCTTTGCCCGCTATCTATGCCAACCAAGGAAACTTTACAAAAAGATGACGCATCACCAATGAGGAACATATTGTGTCTATAAGCTATAGTCTTTACTTGATATCGTGATATTTAGCTCGTGCTTATGTTTATTATACTTCATACGTCCTGTAAATAACACCCCGTCTATACCGGAGCCGATATAGCGTAGCTCAAATGCACCAGGGCGAGGATGGGTAGCATCATCTCAGTGGTGGAACTACATTCTGCGGCCTTCTTTTGCGGGACTTTATTTAGTATGATATTTCAAACTGATCTCCAAGTTTCTAGTAAATTTGATTCCACTACACACTTTTTAATACAAACACTTGTCCTTGAGCTTATTTTTAGGCTTAAGATTTAATATATATAAACCACGTCACGTGATTGAAATTTGATTTGAAGGTATGCATACATACATTCTTTGAATATTTATATTTCAAAGTCTACGAAAAACTTATATGATTTTACGTTTGAAATAACGAATGAAAAACAGGAATGTCTCACTAAACGGGATGCTTATCAATAATTACAAGGAATTAGGGATAGGTTGTACTATTCAATTACAATAAAACATTAAATTCTAAAGCAATATAATTTTTATATTATGTTATTTTGAATCGAAAACAATATGTAGGTATATCAGTACTTTTTTATCTTTATTTTATTTTGTTTTGTATTCTTTTCATATTTTTAATATATGCGAATGCGTTATTCAAGTAGATTTATCTATCGATCTAAAAGTATAAGTAGTAAAACTATAAATACGCACTCTTTGTTATTATTAAATCAAAACATGTAAGTAAAATTGTAGTGTCTGTTTGTAATATTAAAATAACTGCTTTTTACTAAATACATATGTACGTATACAGGGTACATACAACAAAATATTTATTTTTTAATCTTAGGTTGTTTGTTTCTCTTAAATATATTCTGAAACAGCTGGACTGATTTTGATGATACTGTTGATAGCTGATATAACAAGCAGTAACTTAGGCTATTTAACATAACGCTTCGACTAATAGGAGCGGAGCATTAATACAAAATGTGGCAAACTGGCGAAAAATATACGTTTTGAATAGAATATGCCTAAAATTACACGCGAATGTAGTCCCGGGCTTTGCAATTTTTTTATCTAATAACTAAATACTACTCTAAAACTCTATTGTTGGGTTATTTAATCATTCAAAATTATATGGCACATTTAACCTTATCACAGATCCGATTAAACCATCACCATGCAGAACTGATTTCCCATCATATATGTATTACTTTACTAACTAGTAAATTGGACATACTTAATAATACTACGTTTTGTGCTTCCGTTTATTACCCGGTGACATTAATCCGACACCATGTTGCAGCAAGTATTGTCCACGTTTGCGAGATTCCCCACCAGCATTCCGTAGGAACCAGAGCGGTAAATGCAAGATATTATTTATATAATCTTAAAGTGTTGGTAAGTAAGCGGATTGGATATTCAAATTCAGGTTTAATTAAAAAGATATATATTTTAAATAACCCTAGATTATGAAGACAATTGGAATTTGCCGTGAGTACCGGCAGAGTAGAATAATGTACCTGAACGGTATATCTATCCTTACTGGTGTAGCTTAAATGCAATGGGCATAAAAGATAGGCAGCAGCATGCATGACGTTAGCCTGCTCAGCGCTGCAATTATTAGGCAAATCCCTGAAATTACTCAAAAACATATCGGGTGAGTTATGTTCATCAGTCCGAGGGAGAGGGGTGAGTCCGATATGATGATGGGGAGAACTATAATACATATTGGAATTGAAACTTGAAAGATTAATTCCGCGCATATACTGAATTATCATGTTAGTTATAAATATATAATGTTGTCAGTTTTGTATAGGTTGGTCTCACATGTGTTAAATCAGTTTATTGGTCAGTGTGACTGTAAATAATGTTTTCTATTTCGACATATTTCTTGACATCGTCGTCTGTTGCCTCCTCTTGCGGGTTGACATCTCTCACATAAATCCTGCCCCAAACAGCGAACGAAATCAATTCTTTTTGAGGTTTCACAAGATTGTATGTTATTTCTTCACGAGCGCCATCTTTGTTTTCTGTGGCGACACTGTTTTGTGACGTTTTGCTATAGGTGAACTCTTGAGGGGCTAATGGAAACTTCTTGTAGGTCATTGAACTCGGGTAATAGATAACGTTGTCACAGGCTAACGAACTATTGTACTGGTCTGGGTATGTCGTCATAGTTATTGCTAATTCTTTAATCTCCGTAAACATTTCGTCTTTGTTGAACCTGGAAACAAATGTAATCAGTAGATGTAGAGTAATATTTAGTTTACATAAGTTATATTCGCAATATACCGAACAAATTTGTTGTGTGGACATGAATAAAATAATTGATTGAAAATAATGAAATAATTATTTGTTTTTTTTCGTTTCAGATGAAATATTTTACTGACATATAATTCTGAAATTTTACATTCAGTAATCCGTCATGACAATTACTGTAATTCACCACGCTTAAAACTTACTAATGCTTACGCTTAAACTTTCAAGTGTGTACAGTGTACAAACGTACACACTTGAAAGTACACACAATTAATTAGGCAAATATAGGTTTTTTTATACCACAAAGATGACAACAAGTATCAATGTAAACAGTTTCCACAACCTATTGACGACACTGATATAGCATTCACGCGTTACCGACGTAATATTAAAATAACATTTACACATTAACACCCAGATACAGAACAAACACAGTACTATATATTAATGTTTGTTATGAGTGGGGCCTATCAAAAGAACTCACCAATACGGGCAGCTGTCTATGGTGTCGTCTTTACATGCCACCACCGCGCAGTACGCCACCCCCAGCTTGCGGCTGGCGTACGTATTGCTTCCATCCTTGACGAATGCGCGGTACTTCGGCACCTGGAATTGATGTAACAGTTAGCACGGTCTAAGCGGCCGCTCTAAAAAGGTCTAGTACTCATTAATTGGACCTGAAAATAGGAATATCTTACCTAAGTATGTTCCTATTTTAAAGGTCTTATATAAAAGACATATTACACCCATCAAATAACATGGTCCAGTGGGTACTGGACCTTGAAATATGATCTAATGGAATATTTGGCTCTTTTCTTAACGGTACAGAGTGTTCATGAAGAAACGTAAAATAATTAAAGAAATAATCACGCCGATAACTAGTGGTCAAATAATCCACAGGTCCAGGCGAAATTAAAAGAAGTCTAAAGGTATTATTGAATATATTTTTTATGTTCGTATGGGCTTGGGTCGATTCCTAAGGGGTCAGTTGGGTATGACATATATACAAACATCAAGCCTGTGTCCTATAAGGGTAGACATGGACTATAGATTACACTTGCTCTCATACACTCACAATTATTTTAGGCACTTCTTACCTGGCCCTTTTTTTAATACCTCTTCTACCTGGTTATGGTTTGTCCGCCTAGGCTGTCCTATACCAACTCATTTACTTTCGCTCTATATATTTGTGCAGTAATTATACTTTTAACCATCCTTTCTACATTTCCAAACCATTTCAACATTCTTTTCTCTATTGTTATCACAACATAATCTTTTACTCTGAGAATTTTCCTAATAGATTACTGCGGACATATTAAAATTATCACAACTTCTCGTAAATTGAACTTATTTCAAGATGAAGTAACTATAAGAACTTGTGCTACGAACATCAGACAACAGATTGTCAGAACATAGGAGCTTTCTATTAGTGATAGAATTTACATAATCGGCTACGTATTGAGCTTACTATTAGCGATAGAATTTACATAATCGGCTAAGTATTTATTGGGCCTATTCTTATAGAAATAATAATATCAGATGATGGATATTATTATTGTTGTGTATCTGATTCACTAACCGTCGTAGAGTTCCCGGGTACAACCTCGTCGAGCTTCACTCGGAACCTGCAGCTTACCCCCTGGTCCGCGAGCGTAAACTCCTGAAAACCTTTTACCAGCGGTCTGGACACCTGCGACGGTAGGGTCACGTCCTTATTGAGCAGCAGCTGATTTCGAACTGTTGGGTCATCATATATTGGTCCAGAATAGTTGTAGGTGGGCTGTAAATGAAATAAAAAATTAAATTTGGTCTACTATTTCCTATTTTGAAAAATAATTAAACGAATCTACTTTTTTTAAAAAAATAATGAAACGAGTCTACTATTTCCTATTATAAAAAATAATTAAACGAATCCACTATTTCCTAATTTAAAAAATAATGAAACGAATCTAGTATTTCCTATTATAAAAAATAATGAAACGAATCTACTATTTCCTATTTTGAAAATATTATTATTTTTATTTTGATGTTTCAAAAGTGCTTATTATGGGCCTACTTAAATAAAGTATATCTTGAGTTTGAGCTTGATAAAAGAGCAATTAAGCAGTCTTAATAAGTCTAGGATAGTAAACTATAGTTACTGTAGATCCAACCACCGAAATATTTAATTAACTAAAAAAACTCAGATTCGATACTTACAATGACCCCTAATGAAAAATGGACCTGATAAAATGCATATGACCTTTAAAAAAATAATATGGGACCTAAGATAACGTATTACTTTTCAACGGTATACAATAAATAATAAATTCACACAACATTTCATACATTGACCTGACTTCGAGATAAGTCGCTTGAAGTACCTATATTACCGACATCAAACAACAAAAGAACCACAAATATAATTTTTAATTTGTATTAAATGTATCACCTAGCATTAATACACTTATCAGAACATAATTAAGTTTAGCACTAAATATTAAGTCTAAATGTACAATAATTAAAAACATATTCCGAACATTATCTTTAAGTGAATTATAGACAGGAGTCTTCGTTGATATATGCTTAAACTCTTCGAGTTACAACGAAGCTTAACATCATTGAAGTACTTTTAAAAACGCAATCAATATGAGGAACAAAAGTAATCGAATTAAAAAAGAATAGAATTTTGAATCATATATAAACACTCAGAACCCGAAACACTTGCGATTCAAGTATTATGATCCTCGTGATACCTAGAAGCCTAGGCGATTCATTTTCTGGTAAATGTAGATAGGAGGAAAACCCGTTGACGACCACGTAAAAAAATTCCCGATTAAGATAAAAGTCACCGACTTAACATGTGTCCGGACAAACTATAAATGGAGAATTTATTCAGGAATATTTCAGAAGAGACTCTGTCAAACGCCTTACTGTTCTTTTAAGATAATATCGATTTGTTTACCTGCATAAATTGACTTGAATAAGGCTTCAGTAAAATTCACTTTAGTAATGGTAGTAGATCTTTACTTGAGAAATCCAAGTTGACGTTTGGACATGAGCTTCTCGAGATAGAAGTGGATGTGGCATATTAAGCTCTCAAAAACTTTTACCATAACCAAAAGAATATAAATTGGTCGATAGTTTATGACAAGATGTTTTTCACCAGATTTCTGATTAGTGTACAGAATACAACCTTCGCCAATTTCCGCACTCAGGGCAATACGCCAGTAGCAAATAATTACTTATATAATTTATTAACTATTCGAGAATATGGCGCAGAAAGATTTAAAGCGCTGTTTCTCATGAATAGCGGAAGTGTTCCATCAAATACAGCCCCCTTAGATATATCGAGACATTGGAACTTACTAAACTTACTAAATAGTACAATGGTTAGACCATCTTCCATTAATTTGTGAGTAAGATATGCTCATAATATTAGTGCCTTGTGAACTCACTTGTCCATAAACACTAGCAGAGTGGAATACAAAGAATGCAGTTGCATGCAAGGAGTTTTACCGCGTTTTTTATTTAAACGTCCAAAAAATAATTAGGTTTTTTTTAAAGTTCTGCTTAATATTGACCAGGTAAGATCTAGTAGTATAGTCTAGTAGTATATCTAGGTAAACCTAGTATTTTGCAATGTTTCGATAACAAGCGATAAGTAATTAGATCAAGAGAATTTTTGTATTTTTAATTAACGGATCTTTTCTCTTAATCTTTTAATCAAATTATTACTTATAGTCCGGTCAATTTAGACCAAAAAATGAGAGTGAAGTTACATAAAGTCCCAACAAGCTGGATTTTTGTGAAGTATATATATCTCAGAAACGGTGGCTCGTAAGAAAAAAAGTATTGATACATTTTTTATAGATAATTTTATGATCTACAATTTTTGTCTGAGGTACTTTTATGGTAAAACTTACCGTTTTGCTGAAAATCGCGAAAAACTCATTTTTTTTACCTTTGACCTTGAATTAATTTTTATCCTTACAGGGGAATGATGGGGAACTTCCAGACATTGTTTATAATTATGTTTTGAACAACTTCACAAAAATCCAGCTTGTTGGGACTTTATGTAACTTCGAATGTCTAAATTGACCGGACTATTAACCATAGGGGAAATTTGCAACTGTGTATTACTTAAATAAATATTTACCATCCTGACAAAGAACAAACATAAATTTAATCATATAGATATATATCCTGGAAGGGGATTGAACCCGCGACTTTAAGGACATAAGATAGGATCACTACCACCTGCGCCATCGGACCCGACAAAGGTCCCGACAGTATAAGACAGTTAAACCGGATAGCGAATAAGATGAGTGAATTATTAATTATTTTTATAAGAAGACTATAAAACTTACATTGCCTGGGACTTTGGGAACCTTAGCAACAAGCAGGTTACTCCCGGGCTGGCCAGACATCACGCTTATTAGCGCCCCCGACTTCCCGGAATAGATCCCGGATCCTATAAAAATAACTTTATTATTATTACATACTAGCTTTCCACCCGCAACATTGTCCTGTTGGGCAAGGCTGCGGCCGTTGCCGATTCCTTAATGATATCCTGTAATCCCGAGAAGACTCATGATCGCTTACTGACAGAGAAAAATGTCGTTTATAGGCACAGAAAAATATTAACCGAAACATGTTTTCGTGATAAAAAGTAGCCTATGTGTTATTCTAGACTATAAACAATCTCTAGAGCAAATTCATCCCATATCTGTTTAGCGGTTCCGGTGTGAAAGAGTATGCAGACATCCACACATTCATACACGCGTTTATGACATTTGTAAGGAGTAAGAGTAAAATTTAGTTAAGGATTACAGGGTTTTCCAAGTTAATTTAAGTTGAAAAACAGACGAATATCTAAGTAACAAACACAGATAATAGAAGAAGAGACCATTCAAATAATGTTTATTATAGTATTGTACATTGTCTTTACTCTGTCAGTCATTACATTAAATTCAGGGTCAATGGCAAATAAATACCTTTATTTAAATAGGTCTATCATAGGCACTTTTAAATCGTCAAAGTAAAACAAAAAATTCTATGAGTATAGATTTGATAACTCAAATTTTACACAATTTTCCCTAGACCCTGACTACCAGTGTTGTAAGAGACATTTATTATATTAGTCATTTATTCATTCACCTGATTCCATAGTAAGTAAGTCGCTTAAAGCACTTGTGTTACAGACTGACAACAGACAACAGAGGAATCACAAATATAGTACTTAAATACATATTTTAACACCCAGACACAGGACAAACACAAATATCATCAGATAAATATCGAACCCACGGCCCCTGACGCACTAGACAGGATCACTATCATCTGCGCCATCGGGCCTCTCGAATATGTTAGAGCAATTCAATCATAAGCAGTTATATCATTAATATAATCTTTCAAGCACTAATAATCCTTAGCTATTAAGTATAATAATAAGTTTATTTCTTACGCTTGAGCTTCAGTTTATCTTCAATTTATTTAAAGGCATATTAGCAATTCTACTTGGGATTTTAAGATCTTACACTATTTATTGCCTCTGAAAAAAAATTTTATTTTCGGACCCTAACAATGGACACTGCAAGCTAATACTTATTTCTAGTATTAATATTATTTATGTCACTATTTCTTGGAAAATTAGTTATATTTTTGTGAACATAAATAATATTTTCATAGACATATTGCCTGTGTATAGTATTTATTAAAAATTCTTTAAATTTTTGTCTTCTAGTTTGTTTCCTGCTTGGTTAACGAGATGTTCCAGGATTCTGGTTTGAATATCATTA
Organism: Heortia vitessoides; assembly: GCA_020976665.1. Lineage (NCBI taxonomy): Eukaryota > Metazoa > Arthropoda > Insecta > Lepidoptera > Crambidae > Heortia > Heortia vitessoides. Next base: position 5,306,778 of record JACJUM010002809.1, read on the forward strand.
TTTTAAGAGGTTTCTTACTAATATTATAAATCCGAAAGTAACTCTGTCTGTCTGTCTGCTACGCAATCCCGCCTAAACTACTGAACCGATTTTAATAAAATTTGGTACACAGATAATCTAAAGCCTGAGAATGGACATAGGCTACTTTTTCATTCGACATAAAAGTTGTTTGGTGTCGAAAGGGGGGATAAAAAGTTGCATGGAAGTATCGCTATTGTTAGAGCTAGAAGCTTAAAACTTATTATTTAGGCAATTGATATTATTTAGCTTATTGTATATATAAATAAATATAACATTCAAAGTTTATAAAATTAAAGTAAAAAGGTATGGTGCCAAAAGAAACTACTGCACGCGGATACAGCTAGTGTATTGATAAATTTACATTGCGCCAGTTCGCACGTTGCGTACGTAATGGTGATTTTTGGCCTTATTTTTTCCTTCCTTCCTTATCCTTCGAAGTGGATATTAGTACAATCGACCTGATCCTCCGAGTTGGATGTTAGATTAACAGATTTGATCCTTCAAGCTGGATATTTGTAATTTCGATTTGATCTTTTGAACTGGATATTATAAAAAGGACCAATTGGCGTTATATTTATTAATAGCTATTATTTTAATTAAACTTACCTGCAGATCCTACTTTCACGTTATTCGCTCCAGCCGCGATGAAGTTTACGTTCATCGAGTACGCGTACGCCTCTTGTATTTGCGCCGCTGAAACATATGAAAATAAGACCTAAGTCTTTTGCTCGATAAATGTCTCCCTAAAAGATTTACCGAGCCGAAAGTCCCCCCCTTGTACCGGGTATTGTAAAAGGCGACTGAGGTACCAGAATCGGCTGATGGCGGTATATCCACCCGAAGCGGTTAAGTTTAAATGCTATGGCTGGCGGGCGAGGATGGGAGCAGTTTTCCCGTCAGGAAGCTACGTTCTGCGATTTGGCCCTGTTCGGTCAGTAATGGGCAAATTATCTTAGGGAGGCCTATGAAAAATATCAAAAACAAACCGGTCAAGAATGGCATTTCGGAGAACCACATGGTGCTGAAGACGACGTCACTGATGTTGTGCTTCTGGACCACCTGGGTGGCGGGCACTTGGAACATGAGGTCAAAGCAGATGAAGTGGCCGAAGGTGACGCCGAAGTCGGTGGTGAACACTCCCAATTCGGGGCGGAGCGCTGGCGAGCGGGTGTATTCGCCAAATGGATTGATCTTGCGATACCTGGTAGAAATAAAACATTATTAATATGTATCACGATCAGATGGTATCATGCGAGCCAGGGTCGTTGATGCGATATTCACCCTGGACAAACATTTATATGATAAATACTGTGTCTGGGGGTTAAATATTTAATAATATTAAATAATTTCACACAGCGTCTCATAATACTGAAATACATATTTTTATGTATAACATTTGTGATTCCTGTTTTGCCTGTTGTCTGTAACACAAGTGCTTTAAACGACTTGTCACGAAGTCAGGTCAAAGCATGAGATGTGTGAATTTGATATTATTCAATAATTAAACATACCTGTATAATAAACAAACAAATATATAATAAACGTGCAGTCTGTGTGTCCATTAAAACAATTCAGTAAAAATAAGTAAGAAATCATTACATTATTTTCTGAAACATAAATAATTTTATAACACTTTACAACAAGGTTACTGTCTATTAGAGAAATAATAATTGAAATCAGCTCAGTTGTTTAAAATATATCAACTTTAATCCTTGATTCAGTGATAAAGTCTAGAGTGAGTTGCATGCCTGTTAATGACAGCGCCATCTCTGTCGAAGACCACGTTGGTGTTAAAGATGTACTTCTTAGTGGAGGGACAGAACTCGCCAGGCGCATCCGTGCAGTCCATCACCTCTTGCAGGTTCACCACCACGTAGATGCGGTTCTGTCTAGCTGCGGTTGACAGAGACACCAAAATCTGCAATTTTATAGTATGTACTGTAAATAGTTATAACTGCGCAGTTCCCTTTCCCCGGAGAACCATCATAATAGCCATTGGAAGTCCACTGCTGGACATAGGCCTCCTCAAGAAAGAGGGAATTTTGCCCACAATTGCCACGCTGCGCAAGCGTGTTCGCAATCGCAGAGCGCAGTTTTCGTGACGGGGAAGTTGTTGCCCGTCCCCGCCCAGCGTATTTGAGCTACCATGCCTCCCGGATGGATATACTATCATCTGTCGGTTCTGGTACCTTAGTCGTCTCTTACGACACCTGGTATAGGGGGAGACACTATTCTACTCTGCCAATACCATCAGGCAAATGCTATTCCTAACCTAACCATTGCCAACGCGATTGTCCTGCGCAGCAATTTATGGGAAAAATTCCCCCTTTCTTGAGGAGTACTTTCAAAGACTGCTATGATAATGATGAATAGGATTTCGTCTATGTATTTAAAAATATACTTTTAATGGCACCTACAATAGTCTATAACCGTATTTTTCCACTTATTTTTTTTTCAATAATGGCTTAATAGAACTCGATAGAACAGAAAGCAGTACACGTCTTTAAATAATAAAAATACTAATGATAAAAAATACTAATGATACGTACCTCATCGAACAAATCTGGGTAAAGTGCTGGTATATGGTCCTGCAATAGACTGTGTATTGGCACTTTGACGCTGCTCCCACGGGTTAGGGTCATTTCAGGGAACACAAGTATGTCAGCATGCTGAAATATCATGTATTTTTTTATTAAGTCATCATCCTATCAGCCGGAGATCATCTGCTGGAATATATGCATCGAAGATTAACAGAGGTTTACAAAGGAATCGCTTTATTTGGCCTGCAGCGCCATTCTGCTATTTCGATGTTCCGAATGGCGCATTTTGGAGAGACGAGTCGACAAATGTTAATCAGGACACTATATAAAGCTCGTTCCGCATTATGTGCACGGAGTTTCATAGCGAAGATCGGCTATATTAGACATAGATCACTAACTAGCCAAAGGCCAAGCAGCAAAATTACTATCATCATCAAGGAAACATATGAAATGCGTTTGCCTTGGAAATACAATTTGAAATAATCAATCTATATCATCAACTATTATTTTTTTACAACGAATTACTCGTTACTTCCAAATATGCATATTGTGGCAGTCTGTAATTAAAAAATCACTATAAAATGTATCCAGTGTTACCAGACGTCCCGATTTTTAAATCAAAATAAATGACTGCGCGGGACAGGCTAGGTCCCGTTTTACCGCGAACAACTCGCCCTCGCATGCAACGTACTGAGAAAGCGCGGGCGTACCACAGACGACGAAAGACGCAAACATCATATTTTTATTAAACATAATTTTACGATCTATTGTCACTTAATCGTTTTTAACTCAAACAAAAACAAAATATTGAAATACTTTTGATCATATACATTTTAACTATGTCCCGCTTTCAACAAAAAATCCCGGTATTTTTCCATAAAGTTCCAAAATCCCGGCTTGGCAATTTTGAATGTACAGAATGTTATTATCAGTATTTAATGAATGCCCTGGTGATATCCTGCAATAAATAAATAAAATAAATGACACAAGAGCAATATTGTTTGACGTCAAAGAAGACCTCAGGATATTGAACTTATGTGAACAAGATGTCACGGGCTATCAAAAACCCCTGTACTTCCGCTCTTTACTAATGTACTAAACAAGTAAATGTATATCTTTATTTGATTAAAATATTTAGTAATTATAAGCAAGTATTGGTTTCGATTGACTAAAAACATTTTACATTATATATTATTTATAATTTATTACCACATACAAAAGACTTCTTGCTTTGGTACCTTATTCTCACTTTTTCCTACCGCCAAATAGCAATGTTCATATTGCTGTATTTCAGTTTGAAAGGTGAGAGTTATATTTCAAATCACAAAGTTGGTAACGCGATAGTGATATCTTTGTGATATTACGTGTGTCTATAGGCTGCAGTGACAGTTACTATCACGCGGACAGTATGCTTGTTTGTCGACCTGGTATCATATACCAGCAGTCAGGTTCGAAAGTAAACGAAGGTACCACTGGAGTCCGGGGTACTTAGCCAAGACTAAACGGATCTTACATATAGTAAATTATTCTAACAACATAACAAGTTTTTTTTGCGGATCGAAAAGGTCGTGGTAAAGAAATTTGACAATATAAATGTCACCTGATCAGCGGCTTCCCTGATGTACCGCACATAGTTGGCTACGTTGGTGGTGGTGTTTCTGGTGAACTGATATTCGAGGACGGCTGCCCGGTAATCGGGGGAATCCGGTGTGGATTTCTGTCGAATAATTGGGAATTATAATTGTTGTTGTAAATAAGGGCTATGTTTTTAAAATAATTTTCTATTTATTCAGTGTCAATATACATTTGTTTGTACAGTAAGTAGTATAGTATGTATACGGAAAGAAAACTGTCAATTTTGACGGTTAATCTTATCCTAGGTATCCTAATGTGTTCCATGTCAATGTGAATATCGGAATATAATAATTATGATCTGGATAAAATAAAACCACAGAACAACACATGCATTGATAAGCTTAAAAGGCCCTTAAAATTTCTTCGTAGGTACACCTACGACAGAAATGAGTAATAAAATTGGTAATAATTTATAAAGACTTATAGGTATTACGCAAGCCTAACTTCTGTGTCGGTACCTAGGTGGTATACCTAGGTACAACAAGGTTATTTTTAGTGATATACATACATTATGTGTTATTAACAAAACTTTTTGTTTAGTTTTAGGTTTGTTTGTTGTATTAAAATAGGTATCGACGCTGACTAAAAAATTAAGATTTTTGTAGTATACAGGGCGCGGTACTCGTATCTGACGTCAATTATTATCTGTGAATGGCTTATCTAGTCTTTCTTTGTGTTATTATTATCATTCATAACTAACATCATTTGTAATTTATAAACTTAAATAATAGATAAATAACATTCCATTTTTTAACCCGATGAAATATCACATATTTGTAATTAGGGCGAGCCAGTTGAGTGTAACAATGCAAAAGTTTTTTAAACTTCGAAATGTAAGTTTGTTAGACCATAGTTACATTTAAATATATTTAAAGTAGGTAACAAATCTATGAAACGGATTTTATGTTGATTTTGGCTGCTTGTTACTTACTGTTTTAATAAGCGTTTCATTATTATTTGTTATTAAGTAAAGCACGTAGCAATATCGATTTATCTAAACAATTTAGACTAACAACATCGAGTCAACTTTAAAATTAAAACCAGAGTTCATTGACCTGTTTATTTGCCCAGCGTGTCATAGATTAGACTTTGCACTCACCTGATGAGAAAAACACACAGAACAAAACGTTATTAAGAGCACTATACGCATTTTCACAACACACAAACGGAATTATGGTTTTAAAGAAAGCTAATACACAGAGAAGATAGATGACTTGCCCATTTGAAGTGGCGGGGAGTACTGGCGGAGTCGATGTAGTAGAGCGGGTGCGGGCGATTTGTTTGTCTGTGTTAATGCGTACGTACGTTATTGATATTTACATCGTGAGTCTTCGCTGTCAAGGGTAAGGTCGTGTGCAGTGAACCGAATGCAGAATGATGCATTTTGTTGTAGGTACAGTTGTCTATTTTTAACCGAATTTAAAAAAGCAGGAGATTCTCTATTCGAATGAATTTTTTTTCGTTGCAGAACTTTATTAAATTTAATAACCATACAGATAAGTTCTTTTAAAATAAAATGATTAGTTGCGATTAAAAATTATAACGCATAACATATGAAATAGGTTTTATTTTCGACTTTTCTTCTTTCTTTAATAATACTGATTACCAAGTTTTCGCTCGCCTGTATGAGAGCTCTTTTCACTGTATACCTCATTAATGATTTATCATCACCACCAGTCCAGTTCCATTGGCTGATATGCATCCATTGGAAGTGCAGCAGCTACTGGACTGGACATAGGCCAAGATAAGGGGAATTTTGCCCATAAATGCCGCGCTGGGCAAGCGTGTTGGCAATCGCAGAGCGCAACTTTCGCGATGCGGATGTTGCGGATGGATATACCGCCATCTGTCCGCTTTGGTACCTTAGTCTTCTCTTATGATACCTGGTACATGGGGAGGCACTTTTACTATGCCTCGACCTGCCTCAAAGCTTTATGAGGTAAAAATTTTTTTTGTTGCTCTAATAACAATTATTAAGATTTAACACTGTTAGACATTATCAATTTTCGATCAAATTTATTAAATTAAAATCATTCAATATCTCATATATTGAACTGAATCCAAGATAAATCGCCTAAAGCACTAGTGTTACGCTTTCTTCTGCCTAAAATAGTATGCTATGTGAGGATCGAACACAAGACCCTTGGCCCAAAATAGGCAAACATTATTTAACGACTTGTACAATACCTAGACTAAAAGATTTTATAGTTAAAGATTAATTAATAATTAAAACTTCAACAGGTTGATCTGTTACTTCCTGTATGGTTTTCTTAATGTCAAAATTATATGAAACTAGGGATAAATTTTATTTTATCATATCTACATGGTCTGAATCAGACAGACGTTGTCTTATAAATGAAAAAAATTAAATGTTTACGATAAAGAAAATATTGCGACTATAAATCAAGATTCAAACTATCCTACCTCTCAAGTTAAAATAAACACTAACTACATAGTAAACCAAAATTGATTAAATCGGTTCAGTATTTTAAAAGTTCATCCCGGACAACATCGTGACATAAAATTGTAATGTATAAAGGTTATAAAGCTAAGTACTTTGTTGTTTGTTTGGTTCACCCGTTTAGTTCTCAAGAACTGGATTTGATTTTAAAATTAATTTAATGATAGAAAGTCCACTTATCAAAGAAGGCAATAGGCTACAGCAAATTAATCAAATAAGGCCATTCATTGAATCACTTTTTGATCAAAAAGGTCGGAGTATAAATGATATTAGGTTTGTTTTTTCAATCAACGCCGGTGAAACCTACATATGTAAATATATTTAAATACATTTATATTTAGATATGTACATTATTATCAGTGTTCCAATAACAAGGTTAAATGTGAAAGGCACGGCAATACACCAGTAGTTCCCCGAGTAGTGTTGAATGGAAACACGCCCGTGAGTCATATCCACGCCACAATAATACCGGGTTAGGGGACGCCCCGCCGCATAATATAATCTAAACTCATATTACCTACATACAAAGCGGCAGAGTTTGTTTGTTTAAACGCGCTAAACTCAAGAGCCGCTGGTCCGATTTGAAAATGTTTTTCCGTGTGGGGTAGTCTATTTGATTTATCTAGAAAGGCTACTATAACCCCCAATGTCACTATTCCACGCGGACGAAATTGCGGGCACTGCTAGTCAGTAATAAAAATGTCCGACGTAGCTCGGAATACTATACCTAAGTATTGGCTGACACAGCTGGTGACGAGTGTATTCATTATTAAACATCACTGAATTAGTCCTATTCAGAAACCGTAGTCAAAAACATCATATCAGCCCCATGACATCCACTGCTGGCTTTGCAAACAGAATGTTGCTGCCCATCCCCCCCATTGTACTTGAGTATCGCCAGGAAGGATGGACATACCGCGGTCTATCGGTTTCCGTTTACATGCCATTTAAAGTGCGATAACGCAGAGTTGACACTCCGTGAACACTCAATGAGTAGGTGCGATAAGTATTACAATATAAGTCACAGTGACAACACAGACCACACATGACCTGGGGCGGCCATGGCCTACCCGGCTAGCTTGGTGCAGCAGCAATATCCCCGTCGCTAATCTAAGCTCTGCGCCTGCCACCATGCCTGCCCAGCGCGACAACTATGGGCAAAAATCCCCCTTACTTTAGAGAGGCCTTTGTCTAACAGTGGATTTTCTACAGCTGATATGATGAAGCCAATAGTGACTCATATTAAAAAGTGGTAAATAAAGTTTTAAATTTAAAGAGATGTTTTATCAAAATTTATTTCGCATTGAATGCAATATAAAATACAGCAAACAGCAAGATTCTACTGTTCTGCGATTTTTAAACTCCTTCCAATGGGCTTTAGGATCGCGTGGTCAATGTTCCTTCTGAGGAGGCATTCTAAAATCGGTGATTTATTTTGTTCCCACTACATCTCACACATTTACCTAATTTCATAATAAGTCGCTTAAAGCACTTATGTGACGGACATCACTTCAATGCATATATTAAACACTCAGACACATAACAAACATATATAGGTATATAAATATTTGTAATAGTTGAGGATCGAAACCATCATTGCTACCTGCGCCATCGGGCCCGTCATTATGATGATGATCATTATCTTTCAATAGATTAGTTAACATTATAAGCATAGGATATCTTTAATGATGAAATCCGCAGAACGGAAGAACCGTTCTGCGGATTTCGGTTGCGCATTGCGATTTGCGGTTTCGCTGATATCCGTGACACAACTACTGTAAGCTAATTATCCCGGAGCCAGGTCAATGTGTAAGAGTTTGAGTGAATTAATATTGTTAATTGGATCCTAATTATATACAACATGATTCTAGAAATTAAGTTTCATTTCGAGGCATTCCGTGTGCCCACTGCTAGGTATAGGCTTGTTCGGAGACTTTTAAAGCAATTCGCCACAAATCACAAACTGTTTAAAGATTTATCCATTGTTAGCACATACGCCTGTACAAATTATAACGACAAATATACTTAACGTCGTGTTTGTTATCACAAACATATAAGGAATTGTTGTGTTCTTTGTTTATACTTCTCTTTTGGATTCTCGCCTTACAATATCGAAAATATATATATCTACTGTGTTAAAATTATAACAGTTTGTACAACTACTACAACTATGGGTTGTGTTCCAGGGTCAGAACTTGGACTTTTTATGCTTTAGGCCAGGACCTCATAAAGACCTCGTGGAAAATATGGATAATATTTGGACTTAAACAAAACCTTATTTTTTTGCTTATTAAAGATTTCTACAATCTTTTATTTATATACACTGTATATGAGTTTAAGGATGTATGAGCAAAATATTTTATCGTTTATTTATAATCCTATTCCTACAGGATATAAGTCAGTATGCAGTTTATCAATACAGGACCCCGAACTTTCTTGATCTGTCTAGGAAGAATAAAATATAGTTCGATAAATCTTTTCAATTACAGCTATGTCTATGTTTCTATCAATTCTAAACTTGATTGATTGAATCGTTGAAAAATTCGCTACACGCTTATCAATACTTCTTTGGCGCTATCTTTAATTTATGTATGCATTTAGAAACGTATACCTATCAATGATAAATTAAATTATTGTGAATTATCAATAAAATAGTCAATCTAGTTGTTTATATAATGCAATTTAATGCCAGATATCAATAATAACTTTATAACATTTGAATCGTCCTCTTGTGAAAAGCTTAACGCCAGAGATAAATTTTTATGGTGCCAGTATTTCTGGATATAACGGGAAGAATATTAAGGAACAAAAGTAGGGATCGTATGATTATCATCTAACTTCTGATTGTTACGTACACTGATAAAACAGCAATTTATAGTGTACTATATATATATTACATTTCTGTACAAATATACGCGATACATTTATAATTAATAAAGCTGTAAGGTCCCGGCAGAGTAGAATAGTTCCTTCCTTTTTACCAGGTGTCGTAAGAGGTGACTAAGGTACCAGAACCGACAAATGGTGGTATATCCATCCAAAACAGTGTGGCTCAACTTAGCAGGGCGGGGATGCACAGCAGCATCCTCATCGGAAATGCTGCGCTCTGCGACTGCCAACAGGCTAGCCCAACGCGGCGATTATGGGCAAAATTCCTGTTTTCTAATTATATCGTCATATCAGCCATTAGAAGTCCAGCAGTGGACTTCCAATGATGATGTGATAAATTATACATAGAAGTATTAAAAGGTTCAATGCGTACTTCCGTAGGTTTCACTATATGTGTGAGTATTTATATACATAAATTCATGTGACGTACTGACGGCTTATGAGAATGAAGATCGCGCAAACGATCTGACTTGAGCCACAGGATCGCGCTGGATGCAGACCGCTCATAACCGATCTTTTAGGAAATCCCTTAAGGAGCCCCTATGTCCAGTAGTGGACGTCTAACAACTTATATGATAATAATGATTGTGTGATAGTGAGTACACAAAACATGATTTCATCATCATCATCATCATCATATTATCTGTTGAATGTTTAAAGTTAGACCTGGCCTTTCCAAGACAGGGGGAGTTATGACCTCAATTGCTGTGCTTGGCATTCGTAGCTCCGTGGCCTTCATACTGGCATTCCGCAATTCCATAAACTTTACACACATTCTTTTCGCATTATTTTCGTAGAGCAGTACACCCCATTTAGTTCCCTGTCCTTCGAGCGATATCCGAGTCATGTCAATGTATACGATGTTGTGTGAATTTATAAATGTGTGAATTTTTCCATCACAAAGTAGTTCATAAATGCAACAGGGCGGGGATGAGTAGTACTACCCTCGGCTCGAAACCTTATCTACTCAGGGTGGGAACTATGTAGCCATAGGCCCCAATGATAAGATGATTAGTCATTTGAATGATTTTAATTTACTAAGCATAATCAATGACATACCTAATTTCATTTAGGTGAAAATTAAATGATGTTTCCAAAAAAACTATTATAATAATTTATTTATGCCAGTGTTATCTCATATCAGTAAACTAATCTTAATATGACTAATATCTTCGAAATATACATTGATGATGATACAAACATTGAGGAACAAAAGTAGGGATTATTCGATTATCATCTAACTAATGTCTGATGATAATGAACTGTGATAAAAGCGGCTATGCTATCTCAAGTTTACGTACCGTTTATGATAAATAGGATAAATGTTTCCGTTGCTATGTAAACATTATATATGTTTTAGCATACACATATGCATAGAAACTTTTAGATGTAATTTTTCGACTCGCAAATAATTATGTAATACACTTGTGTCTTTAATTCAACCGTGTAGTTTTGATACAAAATACAAGTAGTTCTTTTTATACCGCAATAGTGCAAACAGGAATGGCGCCCGACTGATTATAAACGGTTGCTATATACAAATTTTGCTCTAATTACCTGTAAAACAACCTAATTACTAACACTATCAAAGAACTCCATATAGTAATGAGATTCGCTGTAATTTATCCAAGGCATTTGATTGTGTGCGCCATCGTACATTGGTCAGGATATTACACCATTGTGAGGTGAGAGTATGTTTTTCATCTTTATTTGAGTCATAACTAAAAAGTAGAACTCAAAAGGTAGACATGGCATGGCAGTCGGTCACCTGGGTGGTTAGTCTCAATGGGTGTACCATAAGGCTCAATATTAGGCCCTTTCCTGTTACATACAGTACACAGCAGCTATATATAATTGTTTGCAGATAATATTTCTCTTCTATTTAAAGTGAAAAGACAACAGATTCTGTATGACGATGATGATGATGATTATGTAAACAATATCATATCGAAAGTAGTAAACTGTTTTATTGTTAACAATTACAAACAGAAATGAATAAAAGACTAAATGAATGGCATTTGTTAATACAACAAAATATGTACAGATGTTAAGAATGAGGTACTCTCAATGCTACAGAGTTTTTAGGACTTACACAGACAGCAAGCTACAATAGGGACTTCATTCAGCTGACCTTTAATGGTCGTAGCAGCTATTGATCGTCTAGTTTGCTTTAATTATTTCCACAGTGTTATGGTATATTTGATAAAACTGCTGAAATTGATTTAATATCCATGCGGCTGAAGAGGGCTATTAGGTTTATTTATATATTACACAAAACACTCAAGCACTATGTACTTTAAAATACTATGTATGTTCAATACAAACATGTAGTGCCTACTATACGGTGCAATAAAATAAATAATATAGGCAAAATTCCCCATTTCATGTTCAGCAGTCAAGAAATTCACATCGAATGATACTGATACTGATAATGATAATGATACTGATAGTCGACTATTACTTGAGATAGATCTCGGCATCTTTATGAATAACTCTCTTGCACCTATGTATTCTGGAAAGGGCCAGAGAGGTAGTGGTAATGATACAAAATATATTTGAGCATCTAAAGGTGCCTACGGGGCTAGTTTTTTTTATTCCAAATGTATAATAATTGCAGCTAATATCTAAAAATGCGATGATTAAAACACGCGAGCTACATCGCTGGCAATGGCTAGTCAAAATACCTTAGTAAAAATCATATGTGCCCACGTGACTATCCGGAACACCCGATACTATATAAATTGACGAATACCCTATCTACATCTGATAAATTCATTTTTCACGTCTGATTCAGTACAATGCCACGTTGGTAACTGGTAGGCTGCCGTTTGTTTAATTTGTTGAATTAAATCGACAGCTGTCTCGTATTGATCTTGTACAATGCGGCTTCTGGTATCAATCGCTGTATTGGCTTGTGTGCTGAACAAGTCTGTTTAGGTATAATGATTTCTGCTAGCATTACTCGTTCAAGGTTTCCTTTATGTTTTATGTCATTCTTTTACAAAAACAATACAAAGTACCTTTGTTAGATTAAGTCTTTATATATAAACCAACCTTTTGACTTGAAGATATTATGTTACATCACATGTAGTTTCACTGCCTTTCTCACGCTTCAAACCGGAACACAGCAATGCGAACACTGCTATGAAGACAACTTTTTGAGGTCTACCTCATGTGGGAATATATCATATATAGTACAAACTAAATAATAATAATATAAACAATCTGCAGTAATCACTCTTTACAATGTAGATTAACGTATAACTTATCTCTATCTGATAAATTTCTATATTCAAGTCAGCGACACCTTAGTGTCAAGCTGGAGCCAGAGAAAAGCAGACGTGTTTTATTGGTTTGATAGTTACTCATATCGATCGCGTGCGATGCGGCTTCTGGCATTCACCACGGTACTGGCTTGTGTGCTGAAAGTGTCAGTTCAGGTATTTATCTGATAATTTCCACCATCGTCATCATATTAGCCACAGAACGTCTACTGCTCTTTCCCAGTAAAATTAATTACTGCTACATTGGGCAGGCGTGGTGGCAATTTCACAGCGTAGCTTCGCGATAGAATACTGCCCACCCATTTCTGCCCAACTGAATTTTAGCTACGCCAGCTAGGATATACCGCTATCTGTCGGTTCTGGTATCTTAGTGACTTCCTACGACACGAGATACTGACATATATAATATATTTGTTAACATAATAAATAAATACGTGTGTATGTTATGATATTCCTCACCGATCCCATGACTCGCGAGGCCAGCGGCCTCTCCCGCGGGGTACACGGGAATAATCAGACACGTACGCGACGTAAGCGCGTGATAGTAAGCGTCACTGCAATCTATAGACGCTCATAATATCACAAATATATCACTAGCACGTTGCCATCCTTTGACATAAAGTTATTATGTCCCATTACCCAATAATTTCACTACCTCTCTTATTCTTCAAACCGGAGCATAGCAATGCGAATACTATTTGTAGTATCAATGCAGACGACTTTTGTCTGGACCTACCTCATGTAAAGGTAGTTTGTTTAAAGCGCTGCCTGTTATGGGCACAAGACAATAAAAGAATTACAATTATAATACTTAAACACATAACTAGAATATCTATATAAAATTGTAATTCCTCTTTTGTTAAATGTCACAAGTGCTATAAGCTTATCTTCATGTCAATGTTAATGTACATAAGGATAAAGCTTAATTGAAATTGTTATTAGATTTCAGGGCCATCAGATGGAAGTTACGTCGCAGCAGTGGTGGAGTACCAGGCCGCGGTCACCACTGTCGCCAACCTCGCCAGCTACTTGAACTACATTACCGAAGCGTCAGGCCAGGTATATTTTCATCTCTTCTCTTAATGTTTGCTTTGAGATTAATTGCGGGTTAAATTCCTGCATAAATGTTATTTGCCTCAAAGGCGATTTTGGTATGGTCGTTAAAATTTGTTCTAAGACATTAGTATTTTTATGAACACAGAACAAACATAAATATTATGTTTATAATAATTGTCCCTGAGGCGCACAAGACAGGATCACTACCATCTGTACTATCGCGCCCGACATTTTGGTTTAGATTTGTTTCTCTAGATTGATATCGACCGCTATATACAGAGCACATAATAAAGTAGTTACTTTACAAACTACTTTTAAATTTTTCCGTAAGACCTGTCCCGTGTACTAGTGTATTTACTTTATTTTATTATTTTTTTAATTTACGTTTATGCCACACGAGTAGTGAAAGTAAGTCTCGTAAACGTCGAAAATTCAATGTAAAAGTTAAATAATCTGCAACTATTACTTGCACGCACTGATTGTGAAAACAGGAGTTTATTGTTTCTGGACAGCTGTTACGTCTTTCGTATGAGTCGCAAGTCAGGGTTGATTGTTTCTTGTATATTTTACTTGGTCTTGAATAGCTATAATGAATCCTTCGATGTGCGGAAAAAGCTCTCCGCAGGTTTAGCTATACGACCGACGCATATTGTCGACATTAGATTGGCCCACTCGGCGTAGTTGGACTTGTCATCGACCAGATTTACATTACTATGTGTTGAACTATCTTGTAGGCTAAGAGGTGTTAATTAGCTTATGATCAGTTTTAACTATTGCTTTATTCAGTAGAGAAGATCGGTCTTTATTAAAAAAATGCTGTCTAAAAAGTTAAATTTGTTTATTGTGTAAATTCGTGGTGTCTATTAATTCCCTTATCACCTTCAGTCCTGAGCAGTCTCAGTCTTTGTGAGCATGGTCTTGGGTGGATCACAATCAGCTCTAATGACATATGGTGCAAGTGGAATTTCAAAATTATTTTCATTATTAGAAAGTTAGTAATAATATCAGCCAGTAATATAAGCTATATATTATTCCCATATTCTGACGAGAAAAGTTTTTCAACTAAACGGGTGGAACTGCGGAGTGCTGATAATTTAAAATATTGCAATACTTATTATTTCCAGAATGCCGACATTATAGTGTTCCCGGAATTGACGCTCAACATGCAGGACCCTATTGAGGTGCCGATGCGCGGCCTTATACAGCAATACCCAATACCAGCGATAAATCCTGAGGGATACCATAACGTACGTTTCATATTATCGCTCCCTCAGAACTAGTAACATGAGGAAAAAAAACAATTCGTAATTTTAAATTCGTATAATAATAAATAATAATATTATAACAATTATGAGCGAAAAAGGACGACACAGAAGTTTGATCTTTTTTCATAAATTGGAGTTAAATCACTCTAATTCCTTGAAACTTTCATCCTAAAAATCGGGTGACTATAAATTTTAAGAATAATTTACATTAATCCTCAAACAAAAATAATCAGAACTCTATCTTTTTTCTTTACAAAAAAAACGTCAAACAATTCCTAATAGTGTGCAAACATATCTAAATGGTTTACAGTTATATAAAGAACGAAAAAAATAAACTGAGAGTACCTAATCATTATTTTTGTGGAAAAAGTTTGTCAGAGATCATTGCATTTATGGGCCGGCTATTCATTTTTAGATTTACTTTTTATCCTATGGTAGCGATCGGCTTTGTGCAACTGTCCTCTTTTAAATCACTATCTAGCAATAAGCAAACCTAACCTAATGTTTGCTAGTTAAAGTGACAAAATCTCATACATTGACCTGACTCCGAGATAAGTCGTTTAAAGCAATCACAAAATAATATAACACCTAAATATTAATAAATCACATAAATGTTTGTTCGTGTGAGGATAGAACATAAGATCCTTGGGGCAATGTTTCAAAACTCATATCTCATCTCAACTCAAATTACATGCCAAATTCAAATATATTTTCTCAGGTTCTTGTGGCAATATCAGCGGCGAGTCGTCAGCGCGCAATCTACACGGTGATTAACGTGGAAGAGATAGTTAACTGCACCGTCGCCAGTGAGGAGGAGTGCCCTGAAGCGAAGGAGTATCTCTTCAACAGTAATGTTGTGTTTGACAGGAACGGAGCTATCATTGACAGGTGATTAACACTCTAGTCCTTTTAGCCTGATTAGAATGACATCTGTCAAACCAAAGTATTTTTTATTATCGTATTCGTTTTTTGTGTTTTAATTGTAGGTGATTTTGTATAATGTACTTTATGTGTGAACTCTTTGTAATGATAACAAATTATGATGCCAAATCGCATAATGATAGTATAAATCCGACAGGCCCGATGGCGCAGATGGTAGTGTTCCTGTCTTGTGCGCCAAAGGTCATGAGTTCGATCCCCACACAGGAGAAACATTTATATGATGATATTTGTTCTGTGCCTGGGTATTGATACATGTATTTATGTATTATATTTGTGATTCCTCTGATGTCTGATATCTGTAACACAAGTGCTTTAAGCGACTTTTCGCGACGAGTTAGGTCAAGTGTCGTTGTGTAAATTTATTAAAAAAATAAAATTCGTGTGGCGCCGCTACCTTGACATCTGTCATAGTAATCAAGTATATTATAAGTATATTTAAAGGAATATAAGAATGCTTGGATTATTTATTCTGTATACTATACAGCATAAATAATACAAAATGTTTACTAGCAAAAGTAAGCCGAGTCTCAGTTATCTGGCGGGAATCGAATCTGCAACTTTTTCATTCTAGTTGAAACTACCGTTATGCTACCGAGACCTTAGTAGACGAGACTTTCCCCAATTTATTTTCAAAATAATTAAATACTCATTTTTGTAATAATATCTTTGTTTGTTTTCACTCTCAAAAAACGAAAAACGTCTTAGATCCCTTTGGCTTTACCAGATAAGAGGGATGCGCCTTCTTGATGGCATGTTATGCTAAAGATATTTGTGCAAGAGTTACTACTATAACCTAAGCATATCAATTTACAAAATTCGATAATGTAGCCCTGCACCAGATATAGAGGCGATAGTTACCGAAACCGACAGATGGCGGCGTATCCATGAGAAACAGCATAGCTCAACTTCGCACGGCGGAAATGGCAACAACATCCTTGTTGCAAAGCGACGCTCAGTGCCACCACGCTTGCCCAGGACATGTGCATTTGAGCTACACTATTGTAGACGGATATACGGCCATCTCTTGGTTCTGGTACCTTAGTCGTCACTTACGACACCAAAATCCGTCTAAAATAAATGAGCCGACTGTAATTTAACAATCAGCCTGTACGTTTTGCATGATTTAATTTTAGGTATAGAAAGATAAATCTTTTTGGTGAGCGCACCCGCACCCCCGCACTCACCCCCGACTTGGGAGTGTTCACAACTGACTTCGGCGTGACCTTCGGCCATTTCATCTGCTTCGATCTTCAGTTCCAGGTGCCAGCTCTTCAGGTATGTTTACATTGACTAGAATAACATAAAAAAACTAGATATAATTTTTATTTGGCTTTTTCTGAGAATTGAACTTACAACAACAGATTGTTTCTCGCCTCTTACTGGGTTTTTTTATCTGTGAACGAATCATTTAACAATAAAACTGAGAGAAAAGGAAATAACAAAACTTTCTCTAAATTTGTTTTAAATAGAAATCGATCTTGATTCCCCCTGAATCTCTTCTATACAATATTTTTATGAAAACTTGGTGTAAATATTACTTTTAATGCAATTAGAGGTTTTATGTAGTCCACAACATATTTTATTAATTTTGAGAACGGTTGCTGAGGTAACTGCTAAATCGTTGAACAAAAAATGTGAAGAAGCTAAATAAACCACATTTCATAACTGCTTAAACGTTTAGTTAGATCGACCGCGGCCGGCACTTAAATATCATTGTTACAATTGCATCAAATAACTTTGTATGTATGTAATAATTTCGTGTCACGTTCTTTGTCCGTGATCTTAATCAAGTTTAACTGCGTGTAAGTACTTACTTAGTTACAATAATATATATGACAGAACTAGGTTTTCCGGATCTGGAGTTAGTGTTTTGTTTATCTTAATAAACAATAGACATTAACTGAAACCATAAACTCTGAATTAATTATTAAATATTTATTCCTAAAGGTGGTGGATAAGTTGAACGTCACAGATGTTATATTCACAACTATGTGGTTCTCAGAGTTGCCATATCTTACTGGTAAGCTGTACTCAATTTTTTCCTAGATGATCGCCACCCAAATTGCCATAAACATTATAAAATATTTTTACTAAATATTTTTACTTTGACTATCGCAAAATAATTTATTTAGGCAATAGCAATACATCCTTTCTTGTGAGAATACTCTTTAAATATTAAAACTACGTGTCATGGTAGAAATTCACCCATACTAACGTATGGGTGAATTTCTAAACTAGAGAACCGATTTTAATCAGTTTTTCTTACTGTGTACTGTTGGATCCAACTTGAGAGATAGGATAGTTTATATCTCAATTCCTAGTTTATGTAGTCGCAAAAAGGTTTTTCATGATAAACATACGTATTTAAGATAGACTAACATCTGTTGGGTATTATAGTAAAAAATGAATTTAACAAGTTACTCATTATGCCATTAACAATATGCTCGTCCACCCAAACAATTCCGTTAAAATTGGTCCAGCCATTTTCTGGGTTTTTCTTGAAGTCAGGTATATATATAAGAAGTTGACTAAATTTATTAATCCATGTAATTTTCATACCTATCTTCTTTTCCAGCTGTTCAAATTCAAGAAGGGTACGCGTATGCAATGAACGTGAATTTCCTTGCGTCTGGCGCCAACAATGTCAGAGTTGGGAGTGCTGGTAGATTATTTATTTTTTCCTTTTTTATTTTTTTGAAGTCATCTAATGCTGCTGCTTGTTGCTGCAGCTGGTGCTTGTTCTGTATCTAGTAGTATTATATTTGTGATTCCTGTTGTCTGTTATTCGCAAGACGAGAGCTTTACTACTACTACTTATGTCAGAATCAAGTCAATGTATGATATGTGTGTTTATAATTTAAGTATTCATGTAATAACTGTAGTTAATTTCTCTTCCAGGGTCAGGTATTTTCTCCGGAAAAGCTGGAGCTCTGGTCAGCACCATGCCCGGCTTGCCTGTTTCCAGGTTACTCGTCGCCAGAGTGCCTAAAGTACCTGGAGAGGTATACCATAAAAATATGATTATATTAGATAATACCAAGAAAACTGAAAACTGAGGGGTATACCAAACTCAGTGATTACTTTTAAGTCATAAAAGTAGGCTGACTCGAACTAGCATCTTTCCCTTGCCGGGGGACTGTAATCTTTCCAGGTAAGAACTTAGATAACAAGTTCAAGTCTGGCCTAAAGTCTGAGACATGTTGATTTTTTTTAGTAAATATTTTGTGTAATATAATATCAGTATATTATATTACACAAAATGTTATATAATAATTTTTCAATGTATAAAACCTTTTAACTAACTAATTTCTTCATAGCATAATGGTTACCCAGTCCCTCGGCAAAGGAAAGATGCAGATTTGAGCCCCGCCACAAGCTTGAGACAAGTTGATTTTTTTGTAGTAAATATTATTTTAAATAATAAATTTCCTATATATATAAAATTTTAAAGTAATTAATTTTGTAAGTTTTTTCTACTTACTATCAACATATTTCAAGGTAGCCTCATTGAGCCCGTCTCCCGGGCCTATATACGACAGTCCCTCCGACCACGACGGCCTGACGCTCATCAGCGACCCTTCCCTAACCGCCCACATGATTCGACACCTCTTACCAGGACATCAAGTGTTCACCTTGATACATAATAATGCTGCATGCAGCTTTAGGATCAACATGACTTTAAACCAGCCTGAGAATGGTGCTACGGTAAGCCTGGCCTATTTTTAAAAGTATTAATTCACACAACATCTCGTACATTGCCCAGACCAAGTTAAGTAGCTTCTGTTGCGGATATCAGACAGCAGAGAGATTACAAATATAGTACTTAAATAAATATAAATAAAACCGATATAGAAGAAATATAAATAAATATCATATAAACCTTTGTCCTAGGTGGGGACCAAACACACAACCTTTGGCCCATAAGATATATTCACTACCATTTGCGCCATCGGGCCCGTCATCTACACTATATTATAAAGAGGAAACGTTGTATTTTTGTATTTATGGATGTTTGGCACGTAT
Organism: Heortia vitessoides; assembly: GCA_020976665.1. NCBI lineage: Eukaryota > Metazoa > Arthropoda > Insecta > Lepidoptera > Crambidae > Heortia > Heortia vitessoides. Next base: position 5,326,894 of record JACJUM010002809.1, read on the forward strand.
AATCTCAAACTATTGGACGAATTTCAATATTCTTGAGTAACATTGGCTATATCTTATACTAGAAAAAAAAATAGGGACTTTTACTAAAATTATTCAATATTGTAATCCATTTCACCGGGTAGTATATATTTCTTATCATTTTGTCAGGTTAGTACAATCATCTACCGAGAACAGAAGACATTTCATTCTGTAAGATTTTCGATTCTATCAACAATCACGGGTACAAGATTTTCAAGACTACGATCAGGTGTTGATAAATGTTTAATCCAACTGTTTTAAACAATTGTCCACCCATGTAAAACCGGGATGGGACGCTAGTTTATATATAAAAGTAGAAGCTGACTGTCATCAACGCAAGGCCAAAACTATAAGGGTTAAAAACTTGAAATTTTGCACAGGGGTTCCGTATAACGTTAGTGCTAACATAAGGTTATTTAAAAATTCACCCCTTAAATGGGTAAAACGGTGGTGCAAAGTTAGTATGTAACTGCTGTTTTTGAAGTTATTTGAATAAAATTCAGTATAAAGTTCTTCACTAAAGGTCATGAAACATGTGTAAAATATTTTTTCAAAATTCATTATTTAAGGGGGTAAAACGGGGGAGATGCAAAGTTCTACATCTTAATGTAGATGAAACCGTGGGTGCATGGTATATTTAAAGAGTATAACAACATAAACAAATACTCCAGATATTATTAGGTTTTTAAGCCAAGTTTTATTAAAGCCTTGTACGGAATACAACGTAACCTGGCTATTAATAAACGTAGCAAGCAGATATAATATCACAAATATAATACTACCAGGATGATCAAACCCGTCTGCTGTATTCAAAACAGGCAGCGCTCCGCGGCCTTTTCCAGATGATTTATCTAATCAACGCATTAAAGATTACATTATTTATCAACCATAAAAGAGAATGATATTTTATTACTGGAATTAAAATATATTAAATTTCTATGTAAGTAGATTGGCAAAGATTTATCTTTTATTTCACCTCGAATAAAGATTAAGGTAGTATCAGACTCTCTGTTCCTCCATTATAAATTTATGTTACGCCTAAGAGCTCCACTGCTGCTCATGTAAACTAAAGTGTTTGCGTTTGCGTGTGAATGCGTTACAATAGAGGAATAAGAATTATAAAGTTTACTTAAATTGGCAGTAGTACCTCACCTTATATTTATATATATTGCCTATTTTTACCAAACAGCATTGTTGTGTCCCGCACCAGAAGTCGTAAGAGGCAACTAAGGTACCAGAACCGACAGATCGCGATATATCCATCCGAACAGTGTAGCTCGAATGCACAGGGTGGCAGCATCCCCGTTGCAAAAGCTGTGCTCTAAAATTGCCAACACGCTTGCCCACCGTGGCAATTATGAGTGAAATTCCCCCTTTTTCGGGGAGAGCTATGTCTAGCAGTAAACCTCCAATGGCTGATATGGTGAATGTGACATAATATCTTTAAGTCACGTATAGTATAGGATATATATTGGCAAAAAAAATGTATATATATTAAAAATGTAGTTTTAAACAAAAGAGGATTCAATTTTAATAATCACAAACAAAACAGCTAAAGCATAATCAAAAATTTTGTTATTTAAATAAATTGTAACGAATTAATTGTTTTTACTTTTGTGCTCCGTAATTAAAGCCGTGATGGCCTGCTAGTTATAAATGTTATAAAACAACGACGTATGTTCCCCGATAATATGTTTCAGAGCTACACATACAGAGCAGCAGCATTTGACGGGTTGCGGTCCTACTCCGGCTTGGCCACCGGTGGCACCAGGCTATGCTCCGTCTTTGCCTGTACTGGCAACACCACCGATACTTGTGGAAAACGGTAAATATATAAATGTTCTAGCCTTGGGCCGGCCGATTAGAAAAGCACCTATGAGGTTATACCATTTACAAAGGTCGTCAGCATTGGTACCTCATCATATTAGCCCACAGACGTCCACTGCTGGACATAGGCCTAACCAAATTTACGCCACAGCGTGCAATTTTGTGCCGTCTGGACCTAACGACTCCCCGAAAGCCTCACCAGGTCGTCCGTCCATATGGCGGTTGGTCATCCCACGCTGTGTTTTGAAACTTCATTCTCAGCTATTTCCACGACCAAATAGCATTGCTGTGTTCCGGTTTGAAGGGTGAGAGAGGCAGTGAAATTGCTGAGTAATGTGATTTAAAGTCACAAGGTTGGTAACGCACAAGAGATATCCTTGAGGCATTACGCGCATGTATAGGCTGTTGTGACGCCGACAATCACGTGGAATGTATGCTTGTTTCTCGATCTGCCGCAAAAAATACCGCCATCTGTCGGTTCTAGTATTTGTACTATATTTCTACTCACGGCGGAATTTCAATTTTATTCAAAAAAAGTTTGTTTAAAATTCTTTTTATTAAAAAGGAGGATTAATAGAACCTTTTATCCCCTAAAGAATACCGTTTTCATGGGAATAAGCTAGTACTGATGGACGGAGTAGAATAGGTTATCCCGAAAAAAAATAAAGAATTACTTATATTGTTTCCCAGGTTTCCCGAATACAACAATGGGACGACAGCGGTCTTCCACGAGCTCAGCATAACCGCCACAATGCTAACACCGAAAATCGACTCCAATTTCCAAGCCAGGGACTCCGCCTACTTCCCAGTGTCTTTGGACACGTCTATAATGCCATTAAGGCCTGACCAGTTCACATATACTGAGGAGATAAGAGGGAACTTCACTGTTTATACTATGAGTTTAAAGGACACGAACGCAGATCTGTATTCTTTTGCCGTTTGGGGTAGGTTCTTTGAATACGATGGGTTGGAGGCTGATCCGCCTAGCGGTATAGAAATTATACCTGAAGAGAACGCGGTAGATCCAGAGCCGGATTCTGCCATAGTTCACCAGGTGAATGGAGTTTTGGTAGCTTTGGTGCTTGCTGTTCTGTTAACATGATTCCAGATCATATAAATAAAGGTTTTGCTTATAAATTAGAAGAGTTATTAATCATTATATATTTAAATTACATGTCACGTTGTTTGTCCGGGATAAACTTCTAAACTACTGTACCAATTTTATTTTGTGTACTATTTTAGAGTTTATATCTCAATTTATTTCGGCAATATTTTTTTCACGACTGACATACACAGTTAAGACAGGAGGACAATGTTAGACACTATTTGTTTGTTATGCTTATTATAACAAAAAGCGCATGCATTATTTTAAGTGTAGTCGCGTTAAATTGTATTTATAGTGAAATCTATAAATTGTAAATGTATACATTACATAGTCGAAGAACTGATTCTTTGTACAGGTCTTTGCATACCTAGATAAAATACAAAAATATGTACCTAGCAATATTGAATGCATTTTTGAATGATGTTGGTTGGAAAGCTTTAAACAGTATGTAGTTTAACGATATAACATTTATCGTTCCAATAATACACGAAGTTTTTATGAATCGTATTAAAATCAAATTCAAATATACTTTATTTATAAAGGTACATTGCAAGAACTTTGAATTGTCTATGAAGTATTAAGAAAAAAAAGTAATAACAATAACATTGATATTTCGAATAAGGAAGCGATTGTATGCATTATTATAGATAAAACAGACGACCCTGATGACCGAAGAGATCACAAAAGTCACCTTGAAGTGTAATTGATATTGGTGATTTGGTAGATGTCCAGAGGATCATAAATGTGGCTAAGTTACTCCTTGCATAAGCTATCTGCCAATGAAAGATCCACTAAATGATAAATTGTTATTTTGGTTCTATTTATTGATAATTTGTTATTTTGGATTTACAGAGACACTTTAATTTTATTTATATGAATACATATGCATACATTAAACGTTTAATAACGGCATAGCTAACGAATTTTCTCTAAATAAAATTTCGTTTTCCAAAATTCATTCAGTTGTACTTACACAATTAAAGAATATTTTTAATAAAACATTAATAATAGTATCGTAAATATATTGAAATGTATAAATATAATTTTGTTCTTTTATTGTTTCCGGATGGGTGGCCGTACCGTGCTATCATTGCATGGATATTGGATTTATCATGGATATGACAGTATTTGTGTCATCAGATTACGAAAAATATTTCACTAGTTTTATGCCAATGGTGGTATCTGGAAAGAGACATATACAAACCTGTTTCTAGATTAATTGCGAACTACACTAAAAATAAAAGTTTTATATCGTATTATACAACAATTGTATTTACGATATCGTATTGTACAATTGGCGGCCTTATCGTATAGAGCGATATCTTCCAGCCAATCTTCGGATGAACATAAACGAAGAAAATGTGATAGGACAGTTCAATGTGTACTACTGTTTCATAAAAAGAAAATAAACTAATTTAAATACTAATACTATGTACTTAAATACCGATATATACATAAACAAAAATACAACCTAATTATTTACAAATAAAACACACAAATATTGAAATAATTAATACTGTAGTCTTCTATTGCCGGGTATGTATTGTATACGTTATGAATTAAGAATAAGAAATGGCCAATAGATAGATCAGCCATATAAAGGCCTCTGTGAGATAAAGGCGTCAACATGATACGAGGGATTTATGCCCATAGTTGCCGCGCTGGGCAGGCGTGGTGGCAATTGCAGAGTGCAAGTGGCGCTGTTTCAGACGGAAGTACCTCCATTCGTCGTACATTAGTCACCTCGTCGTACTCCGCCGGTACCTCATGGCAAATTTCAAGCGTCAATTGTCAAGTAGTATTAATTCGGCCTGTGTCCAGGCCTGAGTCTAATTTTATCCTATATCCTATTTTTTATAACCTGCTTACATGTGAAACTTGTAATGTAAACAATATTCATAACGAATTATGAGACTAAATACCATAATGCCAATTAAAATTATAATTTGTTAAATAAATATCAATATATCTTTTAAATAAACTCATGTACAACCTTGACCTGTATTTAATTAAGAACTCACACAATGAGCGTTATATGATAAATGTAATCTCGCAAAACCAAAAAAAAAGGTCTTTCCTACAGAACTTATGATACCGCGGGCTCTATTTATAGATAGTTCGCTTGTATACAAGTATGTATTTCCTACACTTTTTGGGTGCGGGTTTCGCCTAGTTTTGATGCCCAAAACTACATATATATATACTGTGTTTAGATGACAGATAGGAAAGCGAGTGCACATTTCATCAGATTCACAGATATAGACAGATCAAGTCTGTTAAGTTGACTTGTCTTATCACGAATGATGCAACAATTATGAGTGTGTTTTAACTGGTTCAGTAGCGAACTGTCGCAGCGCCGGCGCCGGCGCCTTATTTCAATTACTTCGTAATTTTATTAAGTCTTCATTCAATTTGCAAGTTCAACATGGTTCAAGTGACAAAAAAAGTTTTAGTCATTTACACTGGCGGGACATTTGGAATGCTGAAAAATGATCAGGGAGGTGAGTATCATTTAATTTAGGTATGTGTACTTATTAATATACTTAAGTGACATGACAATAAAACAGTAGCTCAAATGAAATAGAGCATAGATAGTTGCAGCATTTCCATCACGAAGCTACGCTATGCGATTGTTATCTAGCGTGGCAATTATAGGTTAAATTCCTACTTTCTTTGGGAGTTTTTTGGTTAGAAGAGTGTGTTCTACGGCTACTTTAATCGATACGCTCCGTCCGATTATAATGTTTTAATTCACGTAGCCACGATACCATAATAGCAAGTCTTAAAATATCGTCTATTATGAAAATTTATACCGACCATGTGTTGGATAAAAAAACAGCCAATAATTAGTCTAGAAAACACCTTCCTGTTCCTGAGATTACGGCCTTATCCAAGTATCACAGTAGCTTTATAAAAAACATTTATATTTTTAATGTATAATCCAGAGATAACTAATAATCAAATTAAAAATAAATATCTGAATTCATAGACATTTTATAATGAATCCAGCAACGCCGATTAGTTTGGTCACAAGACATTTACCACATAATGCCTATGTGGTAAATGCAATATAATATACCAGGGCTGAATCTTGTCAATCAACATGATATTAACCAACATTTTTTTAGTATTGGTGCCTCAAAAGGACATAGAACGTGTGATCAGACGGCTGCCTCAGCTCCACGATCCTGAATTCTGGACAAAACACTTGGCAAAAACGGAGAAGATAGAATATCTAGTACTACCCGGTAAACAAAGTCATAAGTCGTTAGTTATCTAGGGAATTTTAAAAAATATCTTTTCTAGTTTTTAAACTAAGTGCTTGCTAGTTAAGTTTATCATGCTTTGCATACATCCTTGTGGAGTCACAGCTTGCCAAGACACCATAGATCTGAAACAACGTAGCCTAAATGAAAAAGGTGGGGATGGGCCTGCTCAGCGCAGAAGATATAGAAAAACGGCCCCGTTTTTGGGGGGCCAATGTCTATCAGTAGTGCGGAAGTGCATTTTTGACTGATGCTGATGCTGATTCTTAAAGGGCCACTCTTTTAGTATCAATAATTCTTTAGATATTTATTTAATTAGGCAAGTGTCACCGGACACTGTCTGAGTCGAACTGAACATTATGATCTCATTGTTAGTCTTAAAATATAACAGATCGCTGTATTCAATGTTGACGATACGAACTTTTTTGTTGAAGTTTATGTAACAGTTTGAAAATAGTAAAAAAACGGTAGTTGAGGTTTTGGTAAATAATATAGCTAAAATTATATTTGCATCTGATTTAGATGGTAAGGACACTGATATGAAAATAATTTACAAAATACACGAGTATGAAGAGCTAAAGGATTCCTCAGACTTCACTCTCGACGATTGGATAAAAATGGCTCGAGACATTAAGGTACACAAATACAAATCTATGTTTTAACTCATTAAAACTATTATTTTAACGGTTTGAAAACTTTTCAACCTTTTGGTTAGTTTACAGCAACCGTTCTCAAGTCGAAGGTTTTAAAGGCGTTATATATTAGTTTTATTATGAGTAGTGAATAAATAAATGTTTGAAAATATTATAGGTGTGCTGTGCGTGTCTTAAAAGCAGTAAATCATAATAAAAAAAATTAACTCATCTGTTGTTTTGGATTCGTGTTGTGTAAAATCTCAAAGGTGTTCAACACGATGTTCAACATATTTGCACGTTTAACATCTTACATAGTTTATATACATTATGCTACTGTCCAATTATAAGAATTCAAAATTACCTAAAACAGCATAAACAATAAAAAATATATATATTGGGTCTGGGAGTTGGCCATGCCATTCTTTGTGTTGTTATACATCTTTATACCAGGTTTCTATATCTCATGTCCTATGAACATCCATTTAATGTATAGATTGTTTATCTGTATGTAAATACTAGATGGTGCTGATACATGAAGAATAACATAAAAGCTGTTGTATATAGACATGCATGAAAACGAACAACTTAAAGTTTCAACATCTACATAAATATTGAACATCAGATTAACTTGAGATCAAGTACGGCCTTGTTGAAGAGAAAGGTTTGTGTGACTAAACGTGTCAAAAGCACGTAGGTAGACCTATCCATGTTGGCGTAATCCAAATGCAGTAGGACAGGGCAGCGCAGCAGCATCCTCATTATAAAGCTATGCTCTGTAAATGCCATGCTGGGCAGGCATACTACTTTATTTGGGGAGGCCTATGTCCGACAGTAATGTTCAACGGATGCTATCGGCAAAAATAAAATTTTATAAATAGTGACGCAACAACACCTTATTGACCCAATCAAATTATATCAGAGTCCACTAGTATTCTGAAACTAGTCCACTTGTATCAGACGGACAGGTGCGGATCTAGTGGTTTGGATACCCCGGGGTATAAAAAGCAAGTTTGAGAAAAGATTTACCACAAATTATTTCTGAATTCAAGTTTGTACGCTTTGCAGAAATTCTACGATGATTACCATGGATTCGTGGTTCTCCACGGTACCGACACCATGGCGTATGGAGCTTCTATCCTATCATTCATGCTGGAGACAGTTGGGAAGACTGTCGTACTCACTGGAGCTCAGGTAATCATGACTGAGTTATATCTTATGTCTATAATAACTAGTAGACAACCAGTTGCCGAAATTCGACTATAATTCTTGAAAGTTTTAAATTCGAACCTTTTATCAAGGCTCTTTGCCAAAGGCTTCATAATGGATTTATAAACAAACATTTCTTCAAGGCTCCTATTGGCCATAGCATCTTTTTTTTTTAATTATATTAAAATAAATGTTTATTTTTATGAAGATATTATATTTTTTATTTTATACACATTTGATAAATTTTTAAAGCAAAATATGTTAAAAACTTTTTAAAGGATTGGTGCCTAGAATACATAAATGACATAATATTTTATATTCAAATAATCCTAGGCCAATATCCTTTGTCAGAACTAAGTTTAAAAAAAGTGAAATAAACCGCGGTTAAAAGTCGTTAAAAAAGTAGTTGTATTATATGCAGTACTTTAAGTCACCGTGTCTTTAACAAACAGAGCAAAAAAGAAAAAAAACCATTTCATCTATTCCGTTTCCGAGCTGTCAATTTATATGGTTTTTAAAAAAGAACTTCTTTTGAGCCAGGTACCAATTTTCCAGCCTCGAAGCGATGGTAATAACAACTTTTTGTGTGCGGTTTTAATAGCAGCCACCCAGCATATTCCTGAGGTGACCGTGTTTTTTGGCGCCAAACTCTTCAGAGGCACCAGGTCAGTTCCAATCCAATAGCATTATGACTGATAATGAAAACCATCTGAAGAGTACGCTGTGAAAACATCACTTTTCGTTAGTGACGAGGTAAAGCAAGTTAATGATTGCTGCATTGTTTGACTTCGTTACGGATATCATTTATCTGCATATATATATTTTTTTTATTTATAAGGACAATCAAAAATACCATACATATTAATAGTTACAAGGACGGTGTACATTTCCTGGCGTTGACTTAATTATAGGTTGCCATGGAAAGCCAAACGAATTGTGAGCTAAACGCATCCCTGAACCTATATGAAAGTAAACATAAATACATTCATACATCACGACCTATCGGGGAAGGCAGAGACTGGACTCCACTTGCTAGGCCATCTGCTATGTATCGTTTATCGTATTTGATCATTTCAGGGTAAAAAAAGTTTCAAACACCCGCATCTACGCGTTCGATTCTCCCAACTATCCGGCGTTGCTGGAAGCAAAAACGACTCTGGATATAGACCCTAAGATGCTGATACACACCCCAGGGTCTATACCTAATGTGTGCAGGATACACGATCAGTTATCCAGAAAGGTCTACGTGTTGAAAGTGGCTCCTACTATAACACCAGAAGTGATAAGAGCTGTGTGTCAGGGGATGGAAGGTTTGTTTATTGGGTTCTTCTAAATATATGTTTAATTTCCATTCATTTGTCTGTCATCATAATATCTAAATATATAGGTATCGCTTTTGAAGTCCTTTAGTCATTTATGATTAGAATTACTTTAAATATAACCTTTTAACGTAGCTTGATGCCGTGAGTTACCGGTAGAGTAGAATAGTACCTCCCTCTTTACCATGTGTCGTTAGAAGGGACTGAGGTATCAAAGCCGACAGATGCCAGCATATCCATCCGAAATAGTGCAGCTCAAATACATAGGACGGGAATGAGCAGCAGCATTCCCGTCGCAAGAGCTGCGCTCTGCGCTCTGCGATTGCCAACACGCTTTCTGCGTTTCTTGGGGAGGCCTATGTCTAGCAGTGGACTTTTAATGGCTGACATGATAAAATTATGAATGTAGTGTAATTATAATAACAAAAGTTGTGTAGAAGCGTCGCTTAAGTTACTTTAATTGGCATTCTGGTATTTGGAAAAATTTGTTACTAATATTATTCTCATTACAGTTTTACATATAAAGCATATGTTATAAAATCGCTAATTAAAAATGTTCAATCTAAAATTAAGACAAAAAACCATCAAAATTATTTAAAAACACTTCAGTTGTACAGCTGTCAAGATGTTGTTGTCCATGTGTTGTTACACATGTCTGTTTAATCAAGCTTTCTTCAAAGGACAATTGTCATATCAACGGGAACCTAACTTTATCTTTGATAGCCAGTTTTGGCATAATATGTATCTATGCAATCTACAAACTGTAGTATTAAGACAATCTATCTTAAAAAAAATATGAGTGTTATTGTTATATATCATCGGTCAAAACTGGTTGAACATGTTTTCAAATGATAAGAGATTTTATCACGAACAAACACTGACGCAACAGAATATATTATATTCTATTACTTTCATTATTATTTTTTATGTAGTAATAGACATGAACTCTGAAAAACTATCATTAACAGCACTGTGTCGACAGAGTACAATACTACTCCCCCTCTGTCGCATACAGGCCCGATGGCGCAGACCCTATCTTGTGCGCCAATGGTCATTGGTTCGATATCCACCCAGAGACAATATTTATATGAAGATATTTGTGTTTATTTTGTGTCTGTGTATTAAATATATGTATTTAAGTAGTATATTTATGATTCCTCAGTTGCCTGGCATCCGTAACACAAATGCTTTAAGCGACTTGCCGCGGAGTCAGATATGAGATGTAGTGAGAATTTATATTTGTTATAGTACCTCCCCCTATACCAGGTGTCATATAGCAGAATATCCACCTGAAACAGCATAGTTCAAATGCCACAGAGCAGGGATGGGCAGCACCATTCTCGTAGCGAAGCTATTCCCAGCCATTGTCACTACAACTGCTGCACGCGGCATTTTTCCTTTTCTTAAAGAGGCCTACATCCAGAAGTGGATGGCTGCGGTGGCTATGATCATAAGTATACCAGTGACTGAGAGGCAAGCATTACGCTATTGTAAATATTTGTATATATATGTAACATTTGAAGTTCCATAAACACGGAGAAAGTATGAACACCCAGATCTAACAAAATTAACCTCGGTGTCAATGCGCTTCTCTATTGCCTTATGCTTCACAGGTGTGGTGTTAGAGACTTATGGGAACGGCAACATCCCGATTAAGCGGCGGGACATCTACCAGGAGATCGAGCGCGCCGTCAAGAGCAAGTTGTTGGTGGTGAACGTGACGCAGTGTGTCAACGGCACGGTGCTGGGGAAGGCCATCTATGAAACTGGACTTGTAAGTTACTTCTTCCTTATACCACTAAGTAGGCAAAGAATCGTGCGTCCCGCATGAGCGTAAGTGGTTACCACGGCCTACAGACGTTTAAAACAGCAGCGTCAGTCATGAGTTGCCGACCCTTAAAAAACCTCTTTAGTCATTGGAGCCCTTTAGGGTTTGAAGAACCCCATACTTTAGTTCTTAAATATAGTCCACAAACTTTCACAGAGAGCTTATTAGTACGCGACCATTTTGGTTTTAAAGTGAGTGGGTCGACCTGTCGACGGCGAGCAGTGCGATGATAAAAAGTACCTGTTGGCATTATCTTAAACAATTCTATAACTCATTTTCTTTTAAACCTCGGGGTACCGGCAAATTAGAATAGTACCTCCTTCTGTACCAGGTGTCAAAAGAGGCAAGATACTGGAGCCAATGGATGTTATATCTATCCGAAATTAAATTAAGAGTAAGCATATTTCAGTTGAAGTGGTTGTGGGCGGGGCACTTACGGTACGCAGAACTGAAGAACGATGGAGCCATAAGGTTCTGGAATAGAGACTTCGCACTAGCATCACAAGCACGGCAGGCAACAGTCTTATTGGAAATCACTTGAGGTGACCTGTCTCATTGGAGGTTTATTCTTCCGTAATGAAACTTTTTTACCACCAGTAGTTTTTTAATTGTTTTAATTTATTTAGTTTTGACGACTCAAATGTGCTTATAATGTACCTAATTGATTATTTATAAAAATGAGTTTAAGTTTAGCAGTCCTCAACGCGAAGCTACGCTCTGAGACAGCCACCACACCTGCAGCAGTCTCCCCAATTATTTGCGTGGTCTCAGGATTAGTCTATAACTACGGAACAGACTGAAACGCTTTTAGCCTAGTCCTAATAATCTTCCAACCGTTTCAGTTACTGATGGAATGCGGCGTCGTTCCAGCCTTCGACATGACTTCAGAGGCGGCGTTAGCAAAATTATCCTACGTGCTCACCAAGACCGAACTCACTTATGAACAGAAAGTTGAGGTACATAATTATTACAAATCAACAGTGTCATTTTTAACTTCGGTATACCGTAAAATCTTTGTCGATCCCTGTGATGACAGATGTCAACACAAGAGCGTCAAACGAGTTGTTGATATCGGCATTATGGTATTTGGCATCATAATTTGTAATTATTATTGATAACATTACAAAGGTTTCACATACGATACAAAAACCATTAAAATAATTTAAAAACGTGAGTTTGACCGATGTCATTCTAATCAAGCTATATTTAAAGAACTGCATGTAAGGTGAAGCTTTGGTTTTAGAACAACAAGATAGGTATGACTGCTAAATACTTAACTTATATATATAAGTTAATTATATATACATATAAATGTGTATATAAATATTCAAATATGTTTTACTTACGGCGTTACCCAGAGACGTTTGCTCAGAGACTCAAGTTTGCGACACAGATACTACTTCTCTATCGTTGTCTATGGAATATTCACGGTCCCGAAAAACAAGTTTGTGAATAAATTTATAAAGTCCAATTAATGCAAAGTATTAAGTATTAAGGCAAATTTTAAATTGGTCTATTTTTTATATAGTTAATTTGACCTATCTCCGAGTTTAGCCGAGATTAGAACCCGTACCTTTGTCTTTCTGGGGAATGTAACGCCAATTACACTACTGAGACTTTTCAATGCATAAAAATCATAAAAAAGATTAACATTCTCATATTTTTCAGCTTATGAAAACGAATATACGAGGAGAGCTGTACAATCCAAACCACGGTACCTAATAAATATGCAATATGAAAAAAAAAAACACTTGTTTTATTTCAAAAATAAACATTTATTTCGACTATAGCACACAAATAAAATAAAATAATATAAAGAATATTCAATTACATTCAAATTTAAATTGATACAATGTCCATTCATAGATTTAAACATTTACATATCTAGATCACTAGACAAATGTTCTTAAAACGAATCTTTGGGGAAATTTTGAAATCAAACGAATCTAATACAATCCACACGAGCACAAACTCAAAAGCATTTAATATCAATATAAAAAATTCTATTGTT